>JAAGNO010024949.1:50185-83208 GCA_033439905.1 Ceryle rudis
GGGGGAACCGGGGGAACGGGGCCGGGGGCTGTGAGGGGACAGAGGGATAGGGCGGGGGGCTCTGGGACCCAGGGGGGCCGAGGAGAGGGGAGCCGGGGGGGGGGGGGAGAGGCTTCGGATCCACGGAAGCAGGGGAGGGGGTGGAGGGGGGGCTCTGTGCCCCACAGGGGCCTGGGGTTCTCCTGGGGCACCCCAGTTGCTCATAGGATGTCCCTGTTCCCCAGGGAGTGTCCCTGTTCCCCAGAGAAACCTCTGTGTCTCACAGGAGTGTGGGGATTTGCGGGGGACCCCCATGCCCCATAGGGGTGGGGGAATCTGCTGGGGAGCCCCTGTGCCCCCTGGGATGTGTCTGAGCCCCATAGGGACCCCTGTGCCTCATAGCGCTGGGAGGACGCTGCGGAGGGACCCCTGTGGCCCATGAGGAACCCTGTGCCCCATAGGGGTGTGAGGATCTGATGGGGAACCCCACAGGGGAACCCTTGTACCCTGGGGTGACCCCTCGGGGCAGGGTCCTTCCCAGTGTGGGTCAGCGTCCCCCATAGCTCCGGGTTGCCTGTGGCTGCTGGGCCGGGGGAAACACGGCTGGGGCTTTTGCAGTCGATCCTGCCTCGTGCTGGACTTTGGGTATGAAATATTTATGTGCCAGTGCTGACAATGCAACTGGGAATAGCCCGACTGACCCCAGAAACTTACTGGGTTTGAAATACCTTTGCCTGCCAGCAGAAAACAACCAGAGGCGAGGGCCAGTGGCTGGTGTATTTTCCTTAATGACTACTGAGTGTGAGAGCAGATAATGCGGTGTGACACGGGCTGGCTTCACCATCATCAGCACGACACCGAGCTGGGAGACTTCTCCTCTAATACCCAGTGCCAGCTCTGTGTCAGACCTGCTCCTTTGAATGTAAACACTGGGACGGTGCGTTGAAATCCCAGGGTGGTTACCGGGAGGGTTTTACTGGGAGTCAGCAGCCTTGTAATGTGGCTTGAGACGGCCGGTGAGTCACCTTCCTCCTCTCGCTCACCTGAGCAGATGCCGCTGTTGACACCGGCTTGAGAGCTCTGTTGTGGCTCTTGACAAAGCCCTTCGCCGCTCACGAAGCCTTAATTACCGTGTGGGTTCATTAAGGTTGTGTCAAGCGCTGACGTGTTTACACTGGGGAGCACGAGGTGCCCGCAGTCAGCAGAGTTCAGGGAGCCAGCCCTGGCCGCGTGTCCTCTGGGCCGGCCGCTTTGTGTCTGGCTCAAAGAGGTAGAAAAACCCAAACCAACCCAGCTTTGGTGCTCCTGGGAAAACGGATATTTCCGATTGTTAGCGTCACCCCCCAGCCCTCTATGAAGCCTGGTTCTTTTGACATCGCTCGGCTGCCACGGTGCCGTTTCCCTGGGGAGGGCTGGTTTCGGTTGGAAGATAAATGCGGTAACTGCACCTTTATAGCATCATGGCACGTTCAGGGCTGAGAGTGACCTCGTAAAGTCCCCTAGTCCACCCCCAGCGTTGATTGGCAGGTGCACTCCGACTTAATAAATGGAATTAGTAAGATTTTATAGCTTGTGGTTGTGAGGGAGGTCGTCGGGACGCTGTTTACGTTCGGGTGGGCACAGCGCGTGCGGCTCGGAGCGATGCCGCGTGTCGGTGCCGAGCCGCCTTTCGCTGAACGTGTAGTTTGTGTGTCGGGTGCCGCTTGGAGCGGGGCCTGCTCTTGCCCGGGGCAGGGCGTGCGGGACGAGTTGTTGTGGGGAGCTCAGGATGCTCCCAGAAAACACGTGGTTCGGAACAAAAGTGCCCAGCGCTGGCTTGTGTTAAAGGGAAAGGATTTGTGCTGCCCTCGCTGCTGCTGCTGCTGCGGTAGCTCTGGGGACCTGACTGAAGCCAACATCTCCTTGTCAAACCCCTTCCCTGGTGCTGCTCTCCTGGGACTTCAGGTGCGAGGATCTGAGGGTAGCATGCGGCTTGTGCGTTCATTCCCCTCTGAAGCGTTTGTAGCACGTTTCTGAGTCCACCTCCTTCAGTTAACGCTCGTTAGTCTTGGGTTTCCTCTGAAGCAAGTTGCCTTTTCCCGTTCCCTGTCACCGGGAAAGGACCGAAGCTCGGATCCCACAGAGGGGCAGTTGGCACGCTCGGGTCGCCTCCTTGGTTTTCCCATAGCAGGTGAGGAGGTTGGAGCCGGTGTTTCCCAGCCCTTTCCTGCCGGTTCTGCGGAGTCGGGAAGCCTGCGGCTCCAGCCGGAGACAAACAAAGTATTCGATGAGTGGTGCTGATAATTTTCTTTGCCTTAATGTGGTCTGGGTGTCACTGAGCGGTGACCGAGCGCAGGCGATAGCGGCGTGGAGATGGCGGGTTTGCAGCTCAGGATCCCCCGAGTGCTCGCTTAGCGCGCTCAGGGTTGAGCTGCGTTTCGGGGGTGGGGGGGCGAAGGTCGGTCGGTCAGTCTGTCTGTCTGCGAGGAATGTCCTTCCTTGTGTGCTCCAGCCAGGCGAGTGGAAAACCCCAGCCGGTCTGTGGGGCTGGGCTCGGCTCTCCCCTGTTGATTAGGGGTTCCCGGGTTTAAGAGGCATTAAGATAGGGACTGGAGAGGAGCTGGAATGAAAGGTATGAGGGTGTGGGGCTGAGCACAAGGTCTCTGGTACCAGTCAGCTTCTTTTGCACCCACTTCAAAGTCCCTCCCACTGTGAAATTTCGGGAAGCCAGATAAAAGGACAGAAGAGAGCGGCTCAGCTGAAATGCAGGAATTTGGTTGTGCTTCTTTTTTTTTTTTTAACCCTTCCCGGTTTGAGTTTTAGAACAGATTTTACTAATGGCTTTCCATTTACGATAAGCAGTGTTTTCCTTGGCACCCGAGGCCGTATGATTGTGACGTAATCAGAAGATTAAAGGCTTTTTTCTTTTCGTTTTTTTTTTTTTGCACTGTAGGCTTATTTGGTTTTAAGACATAAACACCCTCTGTTGTTCTAACCTACCCAAGCCTCTCAAGAGCTGCTTTGTAAATCTCCTTCTTTCTGCAGGTGGTACAAGCTTCGCTCCAAACCAGGGAAAAAGGAGAAGGAGAGGGGGGAGATCGAGGTGGATATCCAGTTCATGAGGAGCAACATGACAGCCAGCATGTTTGATCTGTCCGTGAAGGACAAGTCTCGCTCTCCCTTTGGCAAGCTCAAAGACAAGCTCAAGGGGAAGAGGAGCAGCGGCTTCTCCGACACGGCGTCGGCCATCGTTCCCAGCACAACTCACTCCTCTGCCGACAGCGAAGATGAGTCAGTCGAGAAGGAGAAGAAGAAATCAAAGTTCAAAACCCTGTTTTCCAAACCCGGCCTGCAGAAGAATTCCCTCTCCCAGTCCATGTCAGTCCTGCCGACGCAGCAGCCGGTCACCGAGAGGGTTCGGCTCCGGCCCAGCGACTTCCAGTCCCAATGGGACGACGAGGAGTCCGAGACCTCTCCCACTTCAGAAAGTGAGTATTGTGCCGAGGAAGCGCAAAGCCCTTCTCCAGGGGTCTGCTTGTGCTTCCCACGCTTCTGGGAGCGCTGGTTAAACTCTTCTTGCTGAGTGAGTCTGTAGAAAGTCACTCGTGTCCGTGGTGACGGGTACACACACACGCGGGACATCAGGCGCTGGCAGCCAAGCTTGCCTAGGACCTGTGGGGCAGGTGGTGCAGCTCCACAGGAGGGGATCTGCGGCGGTTTTAGGTCATCGAGCGGCACGTGCGATCCGCTCTGCTGAGGGCTGGCGGTGGTAGGGGACCTGGAAGCTTTGGGAGGGGCTGGTGTAGTCACCCTCGCCATGTTTCTGGTGCTGCAGTCTGTTAGTGACTGAAGCACTGAGGTGACAACCTCAGAGGAAAAGATATTCTTGCATCTCAAATCTCTTCCTGTTTATTCTTTGTAGGAGCCTTTGGAAATGCCCTGGAAGAGAAGTCATCTCCTTCTCCTGTATTTAAATCTCGTAAAACAGTAACTCTGGACAGGCAACTACACCCGGTAACCACCAACCACACCAAGAGAGAAGGGCTCTCTTTATTCAGCGGCCTTAAATCCAAAAGCGATCCCGTTTCCAAGTCCAGTCTGTGTATCAATGGCAGCCACGTTTATATGGAAGAGAGCACGACAAAGGACAACACTCCAGCTTCTTCTCCCTCTCCTCACAGCTTCGGGAGGAAGCAGCATTTCGCTTCAGAAGAGAACCTGTCTTCCAGATCTACTAAAGGACCCGAAGAGACGGGAAGAACATCCCCTAGTCACGCTTTCTCCGGCTCTGCATCCTTGGAGACCTTTAAATCCATGACTTTGCCATCATACAAATTGCTTAGTGCTGAAGAGTACCTGGAAACCAGCGTTCCCCAGAGTGTTGAGGTTATTAAAGAGACCAGAAAACCGGACCACAAAAAGTCCTCTTTGCTCTCTCTGGTCACTGGGAAGAAGGAAGCAGCGAAGACCGGTGACGCTGAGAATATTCCCGACAGGACCCTGCAGGATGAGGAGAACAAAGTTCCAGAAGAGAAGAGCGAACAAGAGGTGAAACATCTTGAACTTCCAGCAGACTTAAGCAGAGGGAATCCTTCAGAAGACGATCACCATGCAGCCGACGCTGTCTTTGCAAACAAGCAGCTTCTCAACCCTTTTGAGGAAGACCAGAAACCTGAAAAAGCTGCTGCGCCGGCGAAGACCAAAGCTGTGAAGCCCAGGTCAGTGGTGGTGACATAACTGGTGATGTGCAGTGGTGGGGGCAGCGTTAACTGGGCTGCTTCCTCCCGCCGAGCAGCGCTTCCCAGCTTGGCTCCCCCCACGGGTGCGAGCTGGCCTTTGGGCGCTTGGAGAGCAAATAACAATGCCGAGCTCTTCCTCGGTATGAGAAAGAGGTTGACGTAGGGATGTTCCTTGTGAGTGATGCCCAAGTGGTGGTTCTCTGAGTGCAGGTGCTGGAGGGGTGGTTTTTCATGCTGGATCTCTTGCAAAAACTAACTTCTGCCTGAGCTGTGCGACCAGAACGTACCTGGGGGCTGAGATACCCGTTCTAACATCTCTGCTTTTCCCTTCTCTATTTGGCTGTGGTCTTCAAAAGCGTTGATGCTGATCTCGGAGCCCTTCTGCTCTGGGCATTGTGACGCGAAGGACGTCCCTGTGAATTTGTACACAAGGCTTTTTCGGAAATTCTGCTCCGTTACCTTTCAGAGATATATATATACACATATAAATATAAAAGTGTGCCTGTGTTTTTATATATATATGTGTGTCTGTGCGTCCTACTAACACGGCTGTGTCTTGTGTCTGTCTCTTAACCCCTGATCTCCAGCGCTCCTCACATTTAAACACGTCACGTACTAATAAAATCGCTTGGGGTGCAAAAGGGCTTCGAGCAGCCACCGCAGTAACCTCCGCAAACTCCGCGGCCGAAGCGTTCTGGCGTAAACCGAGCGCTTTGTAAAGATGCCGCTAAGTCTGTGAAGCCTGTCAGAGATGGGCGCTGAGGTCTCTCGCCAGTGTTAATTCCTCCCCAGCGTTAGGAGCTGATGGAGTCTGGTGCTAAAGCTTGTCTGTTCCTGCCTCGTGTTGCAGCCGCAAGTGTCATGCGAGTTTTTTGTCCCTTTTTGCAGACTGGGCGTGTCTTCAGAGGAGGAAATCAAAGCCACGCTTCCTACTCTTGCACCCCAATCCCTTCCCGCTTTTCTTCCTGCACCCCCTATCAGCAGTGACAATAATCCTTTTATTTCTAAAACGGGGCGGAAAGCCCAAGTGCCAGACCCTGACATCACCACTTCTCCCGCGTCTCTTGCTTCTCCTCCTCCCTTCGCTGCAGAGCTGTTCACCGGCAGCAACCCCTTTACTGCCGGCTGGGGCAGGGCGCCCGCAGCCTCTGTCCCTGGGCAGGTCTCTGGCAGCACTAACAATCCTTTTGCTTCTGAATGGGGGCAGAGCTGCTGGGGCCAGAGTCCTGGAAGCTCCGATCTGCAGGCTTCCCGGTGTCCCTCTCACCCACCCGCACCTTCTTTCCCCTCCGACTGTCGTTTTAATGACAACAATCCGTTCCTGTCCAAGCTCGGGTGGGAAGCAGAAGCAGCAGGTTCCAAAGCCACTGGGAGTTCTTCCCCTTCCTTCCCTCCCTGTGCTGGAGACTGTTCCTCAGCAGAGCACCCTGCGGAGCTGGGACGCTCTGCTCGCCCTGCTGCGGGGACCTCTTCAGAGGTGGCTTTCGCTGGTGATGTCAGAGCTGCATCAAACCCTCTCAGCACCTCTTCTGACAGCCCTGGCCTGGCTCCAAAGCAGCAGTGTGAGTCTCCCCAGCTTCGGGTTGAGAATTCAGTGGAAAGCAGCAAGCTAGGCAGCAGGAAATCTGTGTCCTTTCTCCTTGGTGGCTTGGGGGGGGTTACGTCAGGCGGTGAGGATTTGGGTGGGCAGGAGCGCGAGCAGCAGGACTCGGGTCTCAGCAGAACGTTGCTCACGGGTTCAGCTGCGACAGGAGAGCGAGCAGGGTTTGGCCCTGAACTGGAAACAGGGTGCTGCTCACCATCAAACCTCTCTGCTGACGGTGTAGGTCCTGTCCGGAACGGCGAGACCGCTGCTCAGGGCGGTGTAAATACTGAACCCCGCGCAAAGAACAGCAAACGCTTTGTGTCTCTCTCAAAGTGTAGCAACAGCCCCTTGCCAGAGCTTGCTGCTGAGCAGCCGCTGTCCCCCCAGAGTGAGCTCGAAGAGAAGCAGGAGATCTTTGGTGAGAAGAGACCGGAAGAACGTGCGCCCATGTTAGAGCCCCAAGAAAGTGATAACAATGACTCGTTTTCTCAAGTAGGACCTGCCAAACCAACCCTGGGGGCTTGTGAACCGTCCCCGCGGGACGCTGGTGCCTGCAGGGCTGGCAGGGAAGTGTTTGTCACTCCGAAGCCAGCACCACGACTGTCTGTAATGCTGGAGTGCCGGTCGGTTTCTCCGGCCGCTGGGTTAAGTGGTGACGTGCCTTCCTCGGGTGATGGTGTAAAACCTGCGCCCGGGCCCCCGTTACCTGATGGCAAAGGCTCAGATGCTCATGGGCACCTCCCCCAGAGCGGCTCCTTGGAGCCTGTCACTCCCCCAGTGCCACTCGGGGACAGCAGCAGTAACAGGCATTTAAGAAATGAGGCTGACGATGCTTTATCCGACTGCCTTACAAACCTAAAGTCTGCCGTTCCCCTTACTGGAGGCCGTGGTTTGAAACTGGCTGGTCTTCCAGTTATTCCGGAGGGAGGCTCCGATGACGAGCTGCTGGGGGACTGTCAGGAGCTCTGCAGGGTCGCTGCGGGCGACCAGAACACTTCAGCGACTGGAAAGCAGTCCTTAAATTTAATCCCTTTGCACGAAGAGCTGGAAGAGCACCCTGGTAGCTCTGCTGCAGCCCAGGTGACTCCAGCTGCTCCGGGAGGAGGAGGAGGAAGTGCTCCTGGTGTGCGTGAGCTGAGCAAAGCGCCTGTGCCGCCTGCCAGAGTGGGTGTTCTCAGTGTCAGTAACCAGGTAGCTGACTCAGGCTTAGCTGTGACGTCCCATTCCAGGGAGCATAGTAGTTGTTCTGAGAAACGAGAGCTGAAAACAAGCTCAGGTGTCGAGGAGCGTGCGGAGCGTGACTTCTTTGAGCCTTCTGTTTCCTCTTCCTCCCTGTCAAGTCCTTCCCAACCCTACTCTTCCTCTCGTTCTCTCCCCTCTGACGCCCCAAGTCGTAGAGCAGAGTCTCCGAAAAAGCCAACAGCCGAGGGCTCCGCAGATAAAGCAGGAAATTCTGGCAAGAAGAAGCTTCTTCAGGCATGGGTTTCACCCTCTGAAGCATACCCTAACCTAGGCCAGCAGAGTGGTGAAACCCTGTCTCCTAAGCACAGGTGAGAGCACACGGGAAACGCACGGAAAGCACCTCGGTGCTGGTGTGAGCCTCGCTTTGTCTTCCGGCGAGCGCAGATCTGTCCCTCCGGCTGCAGGGTTTACAGTGGCGTGGCATCCTGCGCTCTGAAGGTTCCCTGGCTCTGTCGGGGTCTGGGTCCTCTCACACCAGTGTAGGGTCGTTGCTGGCACCAGATAAATCTCCATGGCCACTCAGGATGCCCAGAGCGTGCGGGGGGAACCTGCCCCTCATCCCAGTGCCACCTCGTAGGAAAAGCATTAGAGATGTAACTTGGGGCACGGTGTGAGAAGTAGGGCCCTGTCATCAAACTGGGGAAATGGAATTGATCCGTTTTTCAGAAATGGGAGAGGGGTCACAGGAAACCTGACAAACTGGGCCAAACTGGGCTCCTGAGCCCCAGCAAGCGCTGCAGCCAAAGCTGCTCTCCCAGGAGCGCGTGGCCGCTTTCCGGAGCTCGCTGTGGCTCCTGCTGGGCTGCCGTGGCCCGAGGAGAGGTGCCCTGGCCTGGCAGCCCTCGGGGCTTTATCTGCAGAGCTCTGCCTGGGAAGCTTCTGGACTGGCATTTGCTGAGGTACAATTCTCTTCCTCTGCTAAAATTGGCACTATAAATCCCACCGGAGCAAACGAAGAGAGCGCCTTTTGGCAGCGTATGACGTAAGTTCAGATTGGAAAAGACGTAATGCAGGCTTGTCCCGGGAGAGCAGAGGTATTTGATGTGTTGCAAGAACCACAGATAAGTTCTCGTTAGGAAAGTCAAGCTCACATACCAGGGTAACTGCCAGACTGACGTGGCTTTTCTCCTGTGACGTACTGCTCGGGATGTGTTTCCCTTGTCACTGCAGCTTTATCTCCAATGCCTTAAGTCACTGAGGGTAGTAGAGAGAACTAAAGATAAAGGGAAGCAGAGTGTGCTTACAAAAAACCTACAGCTTAGAAATATCCCATCTTCCCGAAGCCGAGTCTTTCATCTCTCTGGAGACAGAGCAGGGCAGCAAGTTCCCCCAGTTTCTTGCTGTATTTGCCTTTAGCCTGAAGATGGGTGTAGTGCTGGTGTCACACATGCTGCCTGTTTTCACCTTGCAGACTCCACCCCGTGAAGCCCATGAGCGCCGCGGCAAACAAGGCTCAGAGTAAAAGCCTGAATGTCATCAGCACTATGAATGAAAAGCTGCTGGAGATGAACGTGAAGGTACGGAGGGAAGCGGCGTTTTTAAAGCGAAACTTAAGTAAATTGAGCAGAGTCGGTGGGTTTGAGGCAGTTTGCCTGGGCTCGTACCTCTTATCCTGAGCAGAAACAGGACGGTGGTTATTGGGAGCGTGAACAGTCAGCCCTCAAAGGTGGGGACAGTAAATATCTTTCTAGATTTTGATATTTTTTTCTTGCAAACTGATGTAGAACAGAATCGGTGCCTCTTGTTGGTAGAGGGGCTCTCAGGGGGGAGGAGTGCGGGGTGTGTCTGACTCGTGAGGTGGCTGTGACAGGAGCGGCGGGTGACTCGCCGGCGGTGCCGTCCCTGGCAGACGGTCCTGCTGGTGACTGGCATCTGCCCAGAAGGTTGGACAAATCAGTCACTCATTGCCAGACGCAATTAGTTCCCCAAAGCTCATTTTCACTCTAAAATACGTGACTCTTAAAACCGAGGAGGTGGGGAAAGTGACCTCGGGGTGGCTCCTGCAGGAACATCCCCTGCAGGTGGAGGGACCAGGCCTGCCGTGGGGAGCGTGGCCGCTGCCTGAGCGCCCAGCGTGCAGCTTGTGTCATCACTCGGGTTTAAAGGAGCTTTTTTGCATCATCTTGGCCTCAAAAGAGAACCCCGGGCTCGAGGCTTAGAAGTCGTGTGGATCAGAATGGATCTCCGGGAAGAACCCTGGTGCTGTGTTTGTCTCTAAGGGGGTTTGGGGGGAAAATGGAAAGTTGGTACCGAAATCACAGCGGTGCCTCCTCCTGGTGGGAGCGGGAAAGGGGAAGGTGTGGGTTAAAGGATTCAAACGGGCACATTGCTGTTCTGAGTGGGCCAAACGCTTGGAATTAGTATTTCTGCTTGTAAGGAATGAGGTGTGATGTAGTGACGCCAGCCTGTCGTACGCCCGGGCTCCGAGGAGGCAGCTGGAGGAACTGGCAGAAGCTGCCAAGTACCTGTCAAGTTTGCTTTAGGGTTAAAAACGGGCTTTTTGGAGACGCTCTGTTTGTACGGGGATAGCTGCAGCTAAGAGGGAATGCCAGAGGCCCGGGTGAGTGTTTCTGATTTGAAACACCGAGTTTGCGTTTCCTCTGGTGTGTCTTAAACAGTCCCAGTGCCCGTCTCTGGTGGTGGATGGTGCCGTAAGTAGCACGCGCTCGCTCTGAGCCGGTTGCTTTTTTTTCCCCTCCAGATACTTTCCAAAGGCTGTTCTGGAAGGGCACGAGTGGATGGGTTTATATTTTTCCAGGCTCGTGGTCTGAAAAGTGCTTTGCAGCCAGAAAACTGTGCCTGGCCTGGCCCAGATATCACCGAGCTGCTCTTGAAATGCCCCAGTGTTTGCGCTGACCCTCTGCCTGCCTTCTCTCCCTCAGAAATACAATCCCTCAGACCCTGCCTACGCTTACGCTCAGCTAACCCACGATGAGCTGATCCAGCTGGTCCTGAGACAGAAGGATACGATTACCCGGAAGGATCTCCAGGTGCGGGAGCTCGAAGACTACATCGATAACTTGCTTGTCAGAGTCATGGAAGAAACCCCAAACATTCTGCGCGTCTCCACGTCTGGAAACAAAAAAGCTGGGAAGATGTGAAAGCTCTTGGGAAGCTGGTTGAACAAAGGGCTGAATTCCCGCCAGTGGAGTTTGATTAATAAGGAGACGACGTGAAGTAGGTGGTACCGGTTGTGCCGCCCACAGAACGTGGCCTCTTCTGTTTCTGCCTTAACTCTCCGTTTGATCGGTACTTACATCAGGCCGTGTGTGTGTGTGTGTGGAGTCCGAGAAGTGGAGTCAACTTATCATATTTATTTCTTGGTTTCTTTCCATTGTTTGGGAAGATTTGGCGAGGCTGATGGCGGGAGGAAGGACGAAGGGTGTTTGATGTGCTTTGCTGGCCAGCAAGGCACTGACCATCCTTTAGGGAGATTTTCTGGCTTTTTTAGATGGTTTTGTTTCGTAGCAGCTTCGATAGATCCATTATTTCTTCTTTCCGTATCTTAAGTTGTAGTGCAATATCAAATCTTGTAGAGCTTGAGGATTTGGTTGTTTTTAAAAAGAATATTATTAATAGCTACACTGGAGAAGTCCAAAGATTCAGAGCAAGGGTTGTGTGAGCTGAGGTTTAAAAGTCATTTGTGCCCTAGAAGTTGAATGCAAATTAATCCTTCGGTGGGAAAGGAAGAAGCAAAAGTCAGTTAATCTCATCACGTAGCTGTTGTCCCAAAGCAGTTCTCCAGGGGGAAGGTTTAGGGGGGGGTTTGGTGTAGGAACCACCGAAACGTTCCGGTACGTTCGCTTGCTGTAGGGGAGGGGTAGCAGTGAATCTGGGCCAGAGGTGCATTTTAAATCAGAAGCTGTTCTCTTACAGACCAGGTCCCTGGTTCAGAGGTCGTTCAAACGAGGGAGGCGCAGGTACGCCCGGTTTCTGTTCTGTGGTCTTAAACTGGGGTGGATTTCACAGCCCACGCACGTGTCCCCCGTCTCTTGTTCTGTGGCGATTCTTCCTCCGCGCCGTTGCGCCGCCTTTAGATTTAAATACCCTGGGTTTTGGAGCTGGGCTCACCTGGCAGCGACCTTCTGGGGGGGACCAATCTCACAGTGCTATCTTTTGTGCCTTTACCCAGCCAAGAGAGGAACCAAATCGCCCTCCCCGGGGACAGGAGCGGTCACTGCGCTCGCGTCGCGTTTGGTTTTCTCTGTGACTTGCTGCTCAGAACGAACGTTTTATGCAGCTGAGAGAGTGCTGCTTTTGCTGGACAATCGCCGCCTCTCAGGCTGCCCCCTGGCCGTGTGGCTGCTCTGCAGCTCGGTACAGACGGGGATGTTCTCCTCCCAGTCTCGGCGCTGTCGAGCAGCCACCACCACACGCTTCCTCCACTGGAAAACGAAACGTGGCTTGTTTTTGGCAAGCCCTCTTCAAAGACCAAAAAGAAGAGAGGCCTCTTTGCACCTCTGGGATTTATCAGGGTAGCAAGAGTCCGTAATAGCCTGAGAAGTTGAGATACCAAAAGAGTAGGTAGCAGAGGACCAAAGACAGGACAGGACAAAGCAAAGACTCCTGCCTTTGGAGGCTGGAAGGGTCTGCTGGGTCGCTCCTGGTTTAGCTCCAAAGGGCTGAGTTTCTAACTCAGTTTTTCTACAGCAAAGCACTTTATGGAGGGACTTGACCAGCTGGACCAACTGTCAGCAGGCTGCTCATCATCAAACACAACTACTGGAGACTTCTGTATTTTTGTAGTGAAGAGTAGTTTAATATATTTGCCTAGAGATGTGTTACGTTTATTGGGAAACCCACAAAACGCTGTTAATCACTTTTTTATTGCTGTAAACTAACTACCAAAGCCTGGAGCGTTTCCAGAGCTGTCCTTCACAGGAAGCTCGAGCTGAATCAACCCTTGAGCATTAAGAGCCTTCTCAGACTTCAGGTACTTCTTTTTTTTTCTGCTGTTATTTTTATTTGAGTGGGTGTCTCTGGTGAGGGGGTTGTTTCCTTTCTACCGTGCCCTCTTCTGTGAATGAAGGGTCCAAAACACAGAAGGTCTTGGCAGCATCTTCAGCTCGTGGCCGGTGGCTTTGAGAGGTACCGGGTGGCCTTACTGAAAACTGCTGCTGCTTCTCGTGCCTTGAAGTGGTGAGGAAGATGAAGGATTGATTTGCTTCCTCCTTGTGCCTCTCTGGAAAGAAACATTTGCCTTGTACCTCACTGATAGACTTGTCTTCTTGACTTGATTCCACAGCTTTCTGATGCTTTCGGTCAGAAAAACCGGTTGTGCCTTTGAGCGGTGGCTTAATGGTTCAAAAAAAGTGGCATTACCAGTTTCCACAGCTGGAGCCGTGGGCAGCAAGACTGGGCTCTTGCTTTTTTGCTCATTTTAAACCAACGTGGGTACTACTGGGTCGCCGGCTGCTGAAGGCACCGCGGTGCCACGTGCGATGCTTTTGGAGCGTGGGTTTTATGAAGTTCGGACCACGCGCTGTCCCAAACAAAGCAGTGACCCCTGCTCTTAACAGCCCGCTGGGAGATGAAGCCTTAACACTCGTCACACCCTCTCCTGGCAGCTTTTTGGCCAGTCACAGCCACGTCTGTTGAGGACCCGGCTCGTGTCTGGCTTTGGCCCCCGGGTTGCTCCCTGCGGCGGCCGGAGGTGTCGAGCCTCCCGCTGGAGCAGCGCGGGGAGGGGGGGTCGTGGTCCCGCCCCAGCCACTCCTGAAAGCATCGCTCGAATCTCGTACCTCAGTTTTGTCTGGGCAGTACCAGTCCAAGCCTTTCTTTGGCTTGCTCCTTGACTTTAAGAGCCTTAAGAATCAAACGCGTTGTTTTATTATTGAAGGATCTGAATGTGTTTTTTCCCTGTTTGTACTGTCTGCTTTTAGCCTGGGTACCTCTTTGTTTTTAAACGCCTCTTGGTTTCGTGGAACACTAAAATAAAAATACCTTAAGTCTAGTGTTCTGATCCCTTTGTCTTTTCTTTTTTTTCTGAAAAAAGCAGTTTCCAAAGGGCCTCGTGACTGGCTCTGCTGCCTGAAGCTTCTCATCCTCAAGGTATTTTTGGGCTAGTTCCATCCCTGCAAGGCACCGGTGCAGGAAGTTCACGGTAAACACCTCGCAGGGTGGGGAAACCTGACGGACAAGCTCTTCCGCGTGACGAGAAGAGAGAGTTTCTGTCAAGCAAAATAAAATACACGTGCGAAAGGTTCTCGGCTGGGCGCCGGTGAAATCACCCCAGTCACCCTCCAATTGCGGGCAGCGGGTAAAGAGAGGAAATCAGCCTCCCGCTGTCCCGGGGACGTTCATCCCGACCCCCATCTCGCGGCAGGAGCCCCGAGTGCCGTTATCACCCCCATCCTCTGCCGGGAGTGAACGGGGGGGGGGCAGGGGGACCCAGCGCACCGGGACTCCGGGGACGATGAGCTGCGGCTGCCGAGTGTCCCCAGGGGAAGGTTTTGATAATTCCGCGGGGACCTCCTTCTCCCCTCCCCGGGACCCGCCGTCTGCAGCCCGGGGCCGGTGTGTTCCCCGGGGCGGAACTCGCGGGGTCCGGAACGCGGCGTTGCGCTGCACGGGGGCGGCGCCGGAGCCGGGGGGGGACGGACCGCAAAGCGACGCTGCTATTGGCTGGCGGGGGGAGGGGCGGTGCTCCCGGCCCAGCGCTCCCCCTTGCGCGGCGGCGGCGATGGCGGAGCGGGGCCGGTGCCCCGAGTGCGGCTCCGCGTCGCTGGTGGAGGACGCGCACTACGCGCAGCAGCAGCTGGTCTGTGCCGCCTGCGGCTGCGTCCTGGCCGAGGGGCTCCTCACCACCACCTACACCGAGGAGGAGCAGCTGCGAGGTGCGGCCCGGGCCCGGCGCCCCGCGGGGTCTCGCCCCTCCCCGGCCCCGGTCCCCCCCCACCCGTCGTCGGCGGCCCCCCCCCGGGGTCGGGACGACCCCCCCCAGGGGCTGGGACCCCCCCATCCCCCCCCCCCCCCCCCCCCCAAAAAAAAAAGGAGAAAAAAAGAAAACAAAATTAATACTTGAAAGCATCTTTCTGAAAAATGTACATGCTCTCAGTTTAGGTTTCCTCCCTTTGAATTTGTCTTTGCCTCTGGGCAGATAGACATTCTTCCTTGCCTATGCAATGACTGAATAGGTTGATGAATTAGAAAGAAATCCTAACCAAATATAAAAAAAGTATGAGAATGTAAGGAGGCTAAAATGCAAAGAAGATATTCATTGTGAATAAATAGACTATAATGAATAGAATGGATTGTACTCATTTTAAAACTTTCTCCAAAACACAATCCAAGCTTAAACTGTTGAGAGTTTGAAGCATGAGAAAGTTAGGTTAACTATTACATTTTATTTTTACTTCTCTCTTTTATATTATTCACCACATTTTTGTATACACTGAAGGCAAAGGGCTGTAATATGGTGCTCTTGGTATTTATTTATTTTTTAACAATGCATTAGTATATCAAATCTTACTTGTATGGTTTAAGGATTGCTTTTATTCTTTGCTCAGGTGCTGACTGTATGTTTGGAATTTTGGTTAAAAAGCTCCACATCAGTAGTAAGTTCTTGTTTCTAGTGGCACCCTCTGAAATGAAACTATTTCAGGAACTTCTCTGACAATTTAGTTTAGAAATAAAAATTTTGGTTGCAGATCATTCTGTCCAATCTGTTTCTTGAAGCAAGATCATTGATACCACCATCTTAGGCCAGCTGTACCTTTGTCTGGATTTCTTGGAATCTCTAAGGATGGAGAACACACAGCCTCTCTGGGTACCTGTTTCATAGTTGTACTGCCCTCATACAATACAGCCTGGACCTTCGAAGCTGTAGCTTACAGCAGTTAATTGCCTTCTGATTTAACATTCACTGCTCCTGAGAAGACCTTGGATACACCCAGTTTGTAATGGCCCCTCAAGCAGTTGTAGGCTGCAGTTTTGTCTGTTGCCTCCCCTACATACTTTATGTCCTTCTCACCACACTGAACACATCCAGTCACTCAGCCCCTCCTTGCAGGCCACGCACTGCATGCCTCTGATCATCTCCACAACAGAAGGAGACATCCAACACCCTTCCTGAGCTGAGGAGCCTGAAACTGGGCACAGGCACAGCCTTATCAGGACAAAGTAGAGGTGTGAGAAAAAGAATTTCTCTTCTTCTTCTGGCTATTTTCTTCCTAACATAATTTGTGTGCAAATTGCCTTATCCATAAGGAGACAATGCTGTTTGCTTATATTTTATTTGGTTTCCACTTTCCATGAGGGCTGCTGCTCAACCCAGTGTTTTTCCAGCTTGTACTGATGCATGGGTTTATTTGGGTGTAGAATTTAGTATTTCTCCTTGTTGAATTTTATATTATTTCTGTTAGTTCACTCCTCCAGGGTCCCTCTAGCACTGAGGTTGTGCTACATAGCGTATCAACCTCTCTGCAGCCCCAATATAGTGTTGTTGGGTTAGCTTTCTATCATCATCCAGATTAATATATTAAAAAAAGTTGGCTCCAAAGTCAAGCTCTGGAGTACTTATTACCTACCACAAACTAGGTGTTGAGCCTGCTGCATTTTGAGTATGGTGATCTGGTCTATTTTCCACCCATATATCTGTCTGTTCAGCCTGTACTTCACTGGCTTACAAATAAGAATTCTGTAAGCTAAAAGCCTTACTACAATTGAATTATATTGCACACACCACCTTCCCTTTGATCACTTTACTAACTGGTTAATCATAGAGTCAATCAGGCTGGTCAAGTACAGTCCAGTTTCCTGAATTCTCCTTGATTTTGTCAAAGCTGAGTTAGCCTTTTACTGTTTGTCAGGGACCTCTTTCAATCTCCATTATTTTTTCTAAGTAATAGATAGTAGCCTAATGAATACATTGTCCAACCATTTCAACACCCTGAAATGAACCCCATTTGGCTTCAAAGATTGGAATTACTCTTCAGAGTAATTACAAATCCTTTAAGTAATTCTCTAACCTGTCCCTATGCCTCTGTTGACTTTGCTAATGAAATCTGACACGCACAAAAAAGAAAAGCTGTTGAGTATTTCAGTCTACTCCATGTAGTCAGTCATGAGGTTTTCTTCCCCCTTCATCAACAATTCATTCTCACTGGAATTCCATTTGTTGCTGCCATATATGTAAAATCCCTTCTTGTTACCCTCTGCATCCCTCACTTGTTTTAGTTGTAAATGCTCAAACAGTGCTTCGGTACTCCTTTGCTGCCTGCTTTTATTTCTACTTTTTTATATGTTCTGTTGCCTTTTAGTTCATTAAGGGATTCCTTGCTTAGCCAAGTGGATCTTCTGTTGAAATACCTCATCTTCCTCTGCAATGGGATAGGCTTGTTCCTGAGCTTTCAATCGGTTTTCCTTAAAATATTATCTAGTTCCCTTGACACTTTTCTCCATCATGTCTACAAGGATATTCTGCTTATCAATTCCCTAAATAAAATGTAGTCTGTTCTTCTGAAACCAAGAGTCATATTTCTGTTGTTTGCATTCCCAGCCTACCTCTGGGTCCTGAGCTCAATTTCATCTTGTGGTTGCTGCAGCTGAATTTTGTATCTGTGGCCACATTCACCAGCAATTTTTCATTGTGAGGAGTGGGTCAATAGAGCACTGCCCTTAGTTGGCCACTGTGTTGTTTGTGTTGGGAAGTTATCATCAATGCAGTCCAGAAACTCCCTGGATTACTTGCACAATGCTATGTTGACCTTCCAGCCAATGACTGTGGTCTATCCATGTAGAAATACACCACAATACTGTAGACCAGTGACTGGGAAGTTTCTATGAGTTAGTTATAGGAAGACTTACCCACTTATAGGAAAGATGGGAATAAACCAGTAAAGCTAGTGGAGAACCACCAAGGTAGGAGAACATGCCTTGTGACTGAGAGAAGTGGATTTTTTCAGCCTGGAGAAGAGATGGCTTTTGAGCATGCCTAACCTAAAATCTACAAGGAGATTATCAAGGCCCTTTATTATGATGCCTAATGGAAGACTGAGAAACAGGAGTCATAAAGTGAAACAGAGGAGGTTCTGACTGTATATAAGAGAGAAAAAAACCCAGGCTGATTAAAATAAAATGATAGATGTTGTGCACTCTCCATCCTTGGAGGTTTTCAAGACTAGACTTGCATAAAGCCTTGAGTGAGCTGACTCTGCATTAAGTGGGAGATTGAACTAAAGATAGGAATCCTGAGTTGCCTTTCAGCCTGTATGATGTTGTGGAGTTACTAAAGTTAATGCACATAGTACTTCTGTGTAATAACTTCAGACCTTAAATTCACATGCTTTAACTTTACTAAACATTTCCCAATAGCCAAGTGTTAAGGATTCTTCTCTGATGCTTTGCAGTAAACAAACTTTTACTGTTTTCAGTAAGCTGAGAGTACACAAAGACAACACCATGATGGTAGGATAAGGATAATTTCCAAATCTATTGCTTAATTTGTCCTCCAGGAAAGTTATCTAGGCCTTCCTAGACAGGCCTTCCTATCAACAGAACATATAGCTGTGAAGATGTGATAATACTATCAGCTTATGTTAGAAAGTTAGAAGGCAATTCAGGAGAACTGGAGATTCATATTTCAGATAGCTTTTGGTGGTTAACAAAGAAAATCAGTGGTAGAGCCTAGATAATAAAAACATTTGATTAGAAGCCTGCATTTCAAAGATACTAAACTCCTGCAGTTCTCACTGATTTCAGTGGATCTGAATCTGCTGTCTAACTCAGAAAATAAAACAGAAATTCCTAAGTTGTTGCTTGCATACATAAATACTTAAAGCTAGGTAACTAAATTCATCTAAAGTACTTAATTCTACCTAAAGAGATACTCTTTTTCTTATGGAGTAGCCTGGTATTTCACACAGAGAAGACAACAAAGCAAATGATATTAGAAAGTATTTAGAATCTCTTAAATTTACATAATAATTTTTATTTTTCAGAAATACACACACATGGAGATTTAGGCACGAGGACTATGTGTTGCAGGACTAGAGATTTTTTGTCCAAAGTTTATACTTGTCAGCAAGAGGATCTTGATTAAAATATTGATCTTGGAAACTACAGTCCATTGAATTATTTTTGTAAAAAGTACCCCTGAATACTTCTTACTTGCTATCAGAATGTCTTTTCCATCTTATGAGTTGCCATAAGGCATTTTAAAAGATCTCACTTTACAAATAATATTTCTTTTTAAATTATAGTTGTGGCTATGTAAAATTTGCAATTTGTTCAGACTGTGTAATATTTTGAATTGCTTTGAAAACTAGCTGGCAGTAGTTTGATGCGTTTTGGGAAGCAAGTAAATACCTTAGCCAGACATGAAGATGTGTTGTTTGGTTTTTTTTTGTTTGTTGGGTTTTTTTAATATAGGTAATTCGCCATACGGTCCATTGAAAGTTTTGCATAATCATGAAACTTTAAATTCTTAAACTAACCTTTATTGGGGCATTAAGTTAATGCAAAGCTATTAAAGGCTTCTACTCCTCTGAAACTGTGCTTAACTCTATATAAGCAAAGTTAATCTTTCTCTAGTTATAGGCAAAAATAGTGTATCAGAAGTAGTGGAACTTGTCCCTTTGTAAAAATTAATGTTTGGTTTACTTCCATAGGATTTAAATTTTACCACACAAACCAGGTTTTAAGGTAATAGTAATTGTTCATATTGAGTGCTTGGGTTTTGTTAGGTTTTTATTTAACAGTGGTGCTACTAAATACTAATTTGTCTTTGTTTGATTTATTGATGTCCAAACAGAGGAGAAACTTACTTGAATCCAGTCAGTTCAGTTTTTCAGCTTTCTTCTGCTTAAGCAGGATTCATAGGGCATCATGATGGTCATTGATGAAGAGCACTCTGCATCCAGAACTGATCAGTGTAACTGATTGGTCCTCAAATCATTGAAAACTTGCCATCTGAGTTCAGATTCAGCTTTCAGGCAAGAGAGACAGAATTGTGAATTTCAGTAAAGCCATGTTCAGATATAAAAAAATGAGATCAGTCCTTTAGTTCAGCTCATCAGTCAGGGCATTGTAAAAGAGGGTGCAATAGACATCAAATGCTTTCCATCCAACCCAACCTCCTTATTAAACACACCTTTCTATTTCCATTCCCAAGGCTGGATCATCTTTATTACAGAAAAGTCAGAGAACATGTGTTGTTTTAACAGTGGTTGCAAAACTTTATTGTTACCCTCCATTTTCAAATATTACTGTAGTTTAACCAATATCCTACTGGCTGTTTTAAGGGAGTATCTCTCACTTGGTTTTCTTGACATTGTCCTGCACTGTTTAAATATCTCTGAAAGCATGTGAAATAGGTTCTTGCCACTGGCCTGTAGTCACTGCTCTGGGACTGGGGAGATGTAGATTGAAGTTCAAGCACCAAACTAAACTGAATAGGGAATTGAAATTGGTGCACAAGTGCTCACAGATACACTCTCTCCTTTGACTCATTTTTGTGTTTAGTCATGACTGTTAAGTGGAGAGAATTTTCTCAGGCTGTAGTCAAAACGAAGCATGACCATTTTGTCTGGGGATCTGGACTGAGTCTAGACATTAGCTACAGAGGCTCAACAGCACAGCTGTATGAGGACTGAGGCAGGTATGTCTGTGCTGGTAGTCAGCGATGGTTTTGTTGGAGTGAGATTAGGAGGTGCTCAATCTGTGTTCACATTACATATTACAGTGGAAAAGCCATCTGGTCATTTGAAATGTCTTCTGCATTTTCCTATACCAATCATCTTCAATCTTTTGTTCATAAAAGCTGTATCTAAAAAATAGTATACTTTTAAACAGCAGATCTGATCAGTCATTAAGTCTTATATTTTAAAATTTCACTCGGGAAGTCCTAGTAAAAGTAGGTAGTTTTTGGTAAAAGGTAGAAATACAAATGACCTAAAATTCCATGAACATAAAATCCGCAGATTAAATTTCTGTAAAAAATAATTAGAATCTGCATTAATTCATGAAGTGCATATTGGGTGTTCAAGCTGAAAATTAGTGAGTGAGAATACTTAGTATTGTGAGCAGAGGGAGGTGGTTAATTGCTATTACTAATGAATACTGAGATTTTCCAAGCTTTAGGTTTGTTTAATGCTGTAATCTGAAAAGTTATCTGATTTGTGGAGTGAAGTGATAGTTTTAATCAAACTAAGTGATATGGACAAGACTTGGTCTTAAAAGTCCTTGAGCTCATGAATAAGCTTATTCTTTAAAGAGACATTATGCTGATACAAGAAAAATGGGAGAAGCATGTTGGAACATTACAGATTTCAAGGCCAGGTAGAAACACATCCAAAACATTAGGGAGGAAGAACTGCAATCAGTTGAAGTCAATTAACTATTTCAGTTAAATTAAAAAAAAAAAAAAAAAAAACAACCAACAAAAACTGAAAGAGGAAACAACAGAAACACCAACAGAACATGAAAAATAAAAAAATCAAAATGTAGTTTTAAACAAATCTTTTCTTCAGTGTAGAGGTTTGCTTGAGTCAATCTCATATGCTCTACCACAGTAATGCCTTGGTTATGAGTTTCTGAAATTGACATTTTTTGAGGGGGTATATAGCATTTAAATATTTATTAATTTTATGTGAGATACGGAGAACTATGCTTTTGCAATCACACGTACACCAAATCAGCATAGAGTAGGAAGTCATATGCTAGCTAGTGAACCGATGAAATCAGATTGAAGGGGAATGATCCGGGGGGATGAAAAGCTCATACTGACACCAAGTTAAAGATGTGAATGTCTCCCCCTTGATGGAATTCACACAGGAATCAAGGGAAATGTGTAGAGGGCATGGTGGAAATCTTTGACATGCTGCTGGCTACTGCTGCTCGGTTTCGCATGATGAACCTTCAAGGGGAGGAATTTGTGTGCCTTAAGTCCATCATCCTGCTCAATTCTGGTAAGTGGCATGCTTTGCTGTCGCATGGGTAAAATTGTGATTTCTTCTGCATGTGGTTGAATATTGCTTATTGTCGCTAATGATGTTTTCATTTTGAGACAGCAGGAATTGAAAGGGGACTGTCAACACAGATGCAGGCAGAACCACTAGGCAGGGATGGAAGCAGGCAAACCTGTTCAGTGGTGTAGATGGCACCCAGCAAATTAATGTAGTAAGTATATGATACATTGCGTACAGCTGATGTGAATGGCGACCAAGGCCATGTTTTGAAATAGGTTCTGATAGGTCTTAAAGATCTGATTACAAGATGCTGATGTAGCTGGAACCATAATTAGGGTCCCCAAAGGATTGCCTTGCTTAGTTGTGAATTTATGTCTTCCTATTTTCGTGATGATAAAATAAAAGGAAATAATGGCAAAGTCTGGTTGAGTTTATCCTAGTTTAGCTTGTATTAAAATACAGGCATCTGAAGCTGATGTCATCAACTTCCACTTCCTTTAAATTGATAGGTATTTTGGGGCTGTGAATCTCATTCTGAAATATACTTCGAAAATAGGTGATTGGTTAACAAACACAGGTATAGATAAAAAGATGTAAGGTTTGCTGACTTGAATTATGCATGAGATGATTGAAATAAGCAAATTTGAGTCATGTGACAGAAAATTTCTATTGCATACCAGAAGATCCTTTTCTGTTTGAAATGAGAAAAAACTCCAGATGATTTATTTTAAAATGCAGAACAGGACAAGGAGTAATGGTTTTAAATTACAGGGTAGATTTAGACGAGATATAAAGAAGTAATATTTTACAATGAGGGTGGTGAAAACACTGGAACAGGTTGCCCAGATAGGCAGTGGATGCCCCATCCCTGGAAACATTCAAGGTCAGGTTGGAAGGGGCTTTGAGCAACCTGATCTAGTTAAAGATGTCCCTGCTCACTGCAGGAGGGGTTGGACTAGATGACCTCTGAAGGTCTCTTCTAACAAAAACGGTTCTAAAAAATGAGGCTTATGGCATTGTCATGGAAATGATAGAGGTCTAGGTAATAATGTAGGTACCAAAGTAAAAATTTTAGACTCAGTTCTCTGCTAAGTTGTTATCTAGTGACTAAAGATGCTGGAGTTTCCCAGTCCTGAGGATTTACCCACTTGTTCTCACCTTTTCCTGTTGGGTCTGAGCTCATAGATTGTATCAGCCTTTAGAAAAACACATGTGGAGGGCTGTATGTCTTTTTTATCCAGTGGTCCAACAGATCACTTGCCCAGGTCCCACAAAATATAAATTCAGGTAAGTCCTACCAAATCCTAATTCTTAAAACACTTCTTTTATGGCAACTTGGACCTAGACTATGCAAAAAAAAAAAAAAAAAAAAAACCAGAAAAAAAGGAAAAAAAAAAAGATAAAAGAAAAAAGAAGCAAAATTATATATGTATACAATCAATATAGAAAATAATTCTTTTCTGTTCTATATGATTGTCACCAGTTATCAAAAAGTGGTATCTGAGGCAAGCACCTGACGTATTAAGAATGAGAGGCTACTGTTTCTGTCTTGGATGCCAGGATGTGACAGCTGTAATTACTGTTTGACATTTTATTTTCCTTTTATTGTCCTAATAATATTTCCTAAAACTAAAATCCTCCAGAATTTTAGCTAACGTGTTCAAATGTAATTATGCTCTTAAATCAACCTAGAATACTTAATTGATTTACAGAAATATCGAATTAGAATTAGGAAAAAAAAAAAAAAGAAAGAAAGAATTGGAAGTTTGACTAAAACACATTAGTTGTTCATATGGTGAACGTGAAGCCATGCTGTTGAGAGTGTTTGTTCCACTGCTGCATTTAATATTGATACAGAGCACTAAATTTGTTATTTAGACAAAGCTTTGCCAGACAGCACCAGCTATCCTTCATAAGCACATCTCACTATGTTAATGGGATGTTTTGTTTCAAGAGGTCAGTGATGATCAGATGCAGATTTCCTTCTGCATGTAAGAGAGGTGGGAGCACGGTGAGGCTGGGAGATATTATAACTTCATTCCTTCAAGGATCATACTCATCAGGTTTGAATTGGTGGTGCTCTGGGTGATAGAAAGTCAGAGTTGATCTCATGAGCTGATCAGTGATCTGATTTTGTGGTTGGTTTGTTTGGGTTTTTTGTTTGTTTTGGTTTGGTATATTTGGTTTTTTTTTGTTGTTTGTTTTGTGGGTTTTTTTTCCCAAGAAATGAAATTTTATAGCTGCTCAGAAGTCCGGCATTTTTAGGAGTCTTGACAGTGATAGATCAGAAGGCATGGTTCTGGTTGAGCTGTAACAGATTCATGATGAAAGCAGTTTACACCGTTGTTTTGTAGAGTGTCATGTATTACTTTGGCCTGCATACTGCACTTTTTGCAGTATATCTGAGTACACTGTAGACTGAATGTGTGTGTACATATGCCCACAGAATATGTCTGTATTGCTTGTAATTGCCTTTATGTGTAAAGTTAATTAATCTTACATTTCAATTTTTGCATTCCTATAGCAAACAAAACTGTCTGAGGAGTTAACTACTGGGTGATGGGAACGTGGACATGAGTTTCTGACTGTCAGATCTTTTAGATACCCAAATTAGGAGGCTAGACTGTATTAGAGAGATAACTGAGTAGCATAATTTGCAGTATGTATAGTAGCTGTGTAAGTGTTGCTTGGCATAGAAACTCTAAAATATCTTCTGGACATGCTTTTCTTCAAAGACCATAGCCAGACTCTTTTCAGTAAAGTGTTGGACATGTGAAATATTATGAGCTCTGAAGCACATGGTGTTTGTGGTGTATGAGGAGAGGCTGAGAGGAAAAGTGAAGGCTAAGAGAGGATCTAAGTGGAGTCCTGAGATAACTAATGAATAGATTACAGAAAAGACAGGGCCAGAGTCTTCTCAGAGGTGCAAGAGGAAAGGATGAGCTGCAATGGAGACAAACCACAGCAAGGGAGATTTTTGAGTGTGTGAACAGAATAAAAATATCTTCCCAATGAGAGAGTTTAAGCACAGAAACAGGTTGGCCAGAAAGACGGTAGGATCTCCATCCTCGGAGATACTTAATACTCAGCTGGACAAAGCTCTGGACAGATTGACCTAACCCTGAAGTTTCACTGCTCAAGTAGGAGGTTGAACTAGATGACCTTCAAGCCTCTCTTAAACTGATTTTTTTCCTATGATAGCACATACACAAATCTTCTAGTAAAGAAACAGCAGATAAACAGAATATGAATTTTTGGCCCTTATACTGTCTGTACTATGTATATGTATATAATTAAAATAGCTGCTATTAAAATGATTTAAACAAGTGGACTAATTAAATAAATTGGACTAATTATGCTACATTTCATATTTAAAAACAGTCTGCATTTGCATTCTGATGCTTTGTGAGGATTTAATTCACGGAATGTACACAAACAATTCTTTATAAAATCCTTGGACATCTGTTAGTGTCTTCACATGAGATAGTGCTGTTTATTGATTTTATTTGGACAATTATTTTCTCTTTTTTTTTTTTTTTTTTTTTTTTTTGTACCATCTTTCAGGGCTGTTTAATGTCTTTACACTCCTTTTCCTTGTGGTCTTGGGCAAAAGGCAAGCAAATTTTTTAGTTTCACTCAGTGTGTGTGGAAAAGATGGAAGGTTCTGCTTATAATGCAAAATATACGTTTCCGTTACTTCCAAATTTTCCTGACATATTAAGGTGACAGCATGTCTGTAACAACAAGGACAGTATTGTCACTAGCTAAATGAGAAACCAGAAGGTGCCCCTCTAAAGCTGAGGCAATAAATCTTTTGACTAAAAAGCAAAATGGTATTTTCAAAAAACATATTTAGCTCAGTAATAAAGGGCTCGTTTTTAACACTGGAAGGTAAGTATTAGAAACGTGAAAGGGCAGCATGATGCCAGATGTTTTACTTCTGAGTCTATCTGAAAAAAAGAGTGGTGCCATGTAGCAAAGCAACAGTCTTTCATTTTGGAGATGAAGATGTAGGTCACATCTGCCTTAGTAGCTGATTTACCTAATCAGTTGGCTGTTTAGTCTATAGAGATGGAAAGATTTAGTTAATTTGATGCATCCTGTAGACCTCCATTGTTCCGTCTGACTGTTATTCTTCTCTCCTGCTTTTTCAAGCTCTTGTTAAATTGTGCTTATTTATTTATTTATTTTGGGGGTTGGGTGATTGTGCAAGTGCATGGCACAGAGCTTAACTTGCTTTTAGCTCATCCTGGCTTGCTACAGATCCAGAGCAATAGGGCAGGGTAGAAGGGAAAAAGGGTGTTCTCCTCTACAGTAATAATGCAAAAAAAATATCACTATATGTAGTGATACATATAAAATTATTTCACTGGCACAGTAGCTACTGTAGTCCGCAAGGGACCTTGCTTTGTGCATAGCTTTGTGTTACAGGCAAGGACCAATAGGCTTTTACTTGTTTGCAGGGTGGTGCTTTCTCTTTTCTCACTCCTATTATGTGCTACAATACTCATGTGCAGAAAGAGCTGGAAAACAACCTGGTAGCTATTCAGTTTAGGCTTTCTTTCAGCTTCAGAGCTTGGAAAGACCTTAGAGAATGTTAAATTTCACTTTGCTGAGGCAATTTTCTGCACTCTTGTTCCCAAACTCTGCTTGTGCATGTATGTGTGTGATGGATAGCAGGCATTTCTTTTGGGGAAATTTCTGGTCATTGGCTCGGGGCAGGAACAATCACCAGGGAGGCAGAAAGGCAAACCAAACATCATTTTTTTCATCAGTTATTGCCTAGCAATTGCCTGAAGTCTCTACATTTTTGGGAAAGTTGATGTTATGGTTTTTTTATTTATATTTTTAATAGCTTCTGGACTAGACCTAGGCGAGACACAATTCCTCCTAACAGATTTTTTCTTTTGCTAGCTTGAAACTAAGTGGTACTGCTACAAGGGCATGATAGCATAGTCTGGTTGAAGCAAGCTGCTCTGGAGACACTGTGGGTTTATGAGACCAATCTTTCATTCTAATGGATTATGATTTGTCAGTAATATTTAAGAGTATTTCACCTACAGGTACCTGCTAAGCTATAAAGCCTGGTATTGTCAGTAGACATATATGAGGATGGTTCAGAGTGATTCTCTTTTGTGAATTCACTTCAGTTAAAAAAAAAAAAGCTTTGTGAGTTAAGATGCCATTGTATCTCTCTCTCTCTCTCTCTCTCAAATTCAATATTCATTGCCAAAATGAAGATCTCTGACTGACAGTTTTCAAAAGTTGTGCTATATTTGAGTTACACTTTTGTTTTTTAAAAACATCCACTCTCTCAGAGACACTCACAGGGACATTCACAAACATGAATTTAATTTCTTTTTAGTACAGAAGACCCAAAGTCATAAAACCTACTTTCAGGATACATAGGTCCAGTTGTCAGGTCCTTGAAGTACCAAGATGATGTGAGCAGGTGAGGTATGCCAAGAAGATGGTAAAAAAATATTTCAATTTCCCTGACTACTCAGATGTGTGGCAAAATATTATCTTCAAATCTGTTGGTATATCCCCCATGCTACAAACAATGCAAACAAGCTAGAGTGTATATGTCTGTGTATGTGTGCATGTGAATGTGTCTGTGTGTCTTTTTTCTTAATATTACTAACTACACTGCATATTGGGCTATATATGATGCTTCAAAGGAAACAAAATGAAGAGTAAATCCAATAACATTTTTTTTTTCAGGGAAAAAAAATCCAAATTTCTTCTTGGTTCTGTGAGCTGATGTAGAAGGCTAAAGCACAGTATTTGTGAAGTACATTATGAACACAGCATGCATCCAGACAATTTAATTGTATTGATGTACATACATCTTTAACTTTTGCTGCCTCATGACTGGTTTATAGTAATACAACCCATTTAGAATTACTGGTTTAAGCTGGAAGATTGAAAAACTGAAGCTGAATGCAACAGCTGCCTTTTGGCAAAACAGTGCTGTTGTGACCTCATTCTTACTGACTGCATGTTGTCCACAACAAATTCAAGATAAAAACATACAAAATAGATTAGGATTTCCCATTCAGAAAGTTGATGTGCTTCATGCACCCAATAATTACTACTGGTAAAAGCTCTTATGCCTGGGTTAGATTATTTTACATGAGATGTACAGGGGTTGTTGGAGGGGAAGTTTGAAAGTGTCTTGATCTCTGGAAAAAAATTTCAACTGGTCCAAATCTTCAGGCTGCTCACTTTCAGCAGTAAGCAATGTAATATGACTAAATTTACACAGGTTGCTTTGGACACAGTTTTTAAAGGAGAGTAGAGTTTGTAGATGAAGGAGCACACCTTTCAAGGCTCTTGCTTATTTGTGAGAGTTTTGTTGATGCAAGCATGTGTAAAAAAAAAAAACCACCCTGATTTTGTTTACATGTTTTGTAGTAGCTTAATATTAATTTCTAGCTTGACTAGCAAATCACAAAAAATCAGACATTAAACAGCAGAGTCAACGGCAAAAAGTGTTGAAAGCCTGGGCTGGTCAATAAGTATTGCAGAGCTCTCAAGGGACAACAGCATCTACTGAACATTTTGGAGCTGAGTAACTGAGAGAAGAGTGCAGCCTGCGGTTAGGTTTAGCTACAGGTCTGTCCACCACCTGGCCCAGACCTTGGATAGACCTGGTCAGGGAAGAGGCATTGTCTTCCTCTTGCTTAGCCCACAGTGACCAAATCCAAACTACAGGGTCATTCAAACCAGTGACCCGTCTGACAAGTAGAGAGCTCACACACAGTCAGCTCCCATGGATTAGCGTAGCCAAAGAGGCCAGTCACAAGGTATACCTTGGGCAAGTCTGACTCCATCAAAGTAATTTTTGTCTGTGGTTTGTTTGTTTTCTTTCTCCTTCCTGCTCCAGGTGTGTACACTTTTCTTTCCAGCACCTTGAAATCTCTGGAAGAGAGAGACTATATTCACTGTGTTCTGGACAAAATCACAGATACTCTGATACACTTAATGGCTAAGTCGGGTCTTTCTCTGCAGCAGCAACACAGACGACTGGCTCAGCTCCTCCTCATCCTCTCTCACATCAGACACATGAGGTGAGAGCAAGCATGCAGTCAGCCCTCCTGCACTGGTCTTGTGCAAGCGAGGTTTCACAAATGCATGCACATACTTTTCCTTCACAGGTGGGAATGCAAACTGTGTGTAAAGCTATTAAAAAAAAAAAAAAAATTCTCTACTTTCCATAAAGATGTATAGAACATGTGTACAAAGCAGTATATTGGATTATGGTGTGAAAGGACTAAATGTTTTCTCATTTATTTTTTTTCTTCTAATTTTCTTTTCCTTTGCTTCTTGTTTCAACAGTGCTCTAAGCATTATCTACCTTTGACGTTGTGCATCTTGTATTCCGTTTGGAAAGTACCAAGTAGAATACTAACATAGCAGTAGCCTAGTTCTGCAAACTGTAGTCTCCTGTGAGAGAAGATTTAATAAATCAATCACATTTATATAGCCACTTTTCACAAGTGGCTTGATTGCAAATCATTTTAGTAAAAAGATTATGATCATTATGTGTATTTTATGGATGTGGATAAATGCAGATCTACTGAATCCCAATACAGAAAATTGTGCCCTTTGTTAACTAGAGGTGAGGTATCTGAGGCATTCTGTTAAGCAGTCACAGAAATGATTCTTCCACATGTAATTATCTCTTAAGGTAGCTGCTCAGTGGCTAGAGTGTTAACAACATAACAAGTCTAACTGAAGACACCGTATAGATTTTATTTTTACGATGGGACAAGAGATGTTTCAGAGATTTTAATTTTCATTATTTCCATTCATAAAACTAAAATAAACACCACATCATAGCTATTACACCTGAAACACGCAGATTTTACTGCCTGGGCTGATACACAGGTCTTCAGGAAAAAGTCAAAGAGTAGGTGTGGGTGTGTCTATGTAAATTTTTACTTGTATCTTTCTGTGGAATTTCTTTGTCTTCATGTTAATCTTTATATTGTTTTGTTTTTCAATTTAGAAGAATTTGTACAATTAAGGAAGTTTTACACGCACAGTGAAATTAATTATTGTTTCCATAGTTTTGTGACTAGATACTATTAATAGTGACCATTTGGTAACAAATTGGCTGAGGTTATTTTCTAGGGAAAAAAATCTGCTATTTTAGGCTTTACTATGTGAAAGCCAAGATTCATCCCATCCACTTAGTCACAGTGCCTAAATTAGAAGTCCATGTGCTCTCGTCTACCTTTTAGGAAAAGGAAAGCAAAAGAGCCACCCTTAAAAGGCAACTTGCTCATGAGCAGTCCAACATGTTCCTTGAAGGTGCTGCCTCCGTCTAACTGTAAAAGGAGTGTACAGCAACTGCACTATTAAGTTAGTAATTTTGTACAAGGTGGAATTTCTATGAACCTAACAAATATTATTAGCTGATAGCTTTTTTTTGTCTCATAGCATCTTTGGAAAGTAACCGCTGTTTCATTACAACCCACAGCAACAAAGGAATGGAGCACCTCTATAATATGAAGTGTAAAAATGTAGTTCCACTCTATGATCTCTTGCTGGAGATGCTGGACGCTCACCGACTGCATGCCCCAGCAGCCAGAAGTGCTGCACCGATGGAAGAGGAGAACCGGAGCCAGCTGACAAATGCATCGGCTTCATCTCATTCCTTGCAGTCTTTTTATATAAATAGCAAAGAAGAGGAGAATATGCAGAATACAATATAAACAAAAGTCAGCATATATAATGGTATGAGAAACCTAGTAGCATACTACCTAGCTCATGCTTCATTTCATCTATAGTGCCACCTGTGTAAACACTCCAATGACAACAGTCACCTGCATTTTCCATTTGAGTGTTTGTCAAGCACTTGCCTATATTGATTGCTTATCCTAAATGGAAGACATTTCATTGCTATGGACAGCCAGCAAGGATTGTCAGGCTAACTTGATTTAAAATTTGCAGTGTTTTTATTTAATTTTTCATGTAAATTCAGTAAGTCCTATTCTAAACTGAACATTCATTTTACTATAAGTTAGTAGGCCTTATGAGCCATGTGTATTGGTGTCTTCACGAATGGTAGCCTTTGTTGATATCCACCCCAAATTCTGAGCTCACTTAATCCTCTACTTGCTTGCAACTTTGTTGCAGTTTGGAAGAGATTTTTTTGGATTACCTTTTTGAGAGGTTAAGTGGAAAGTTGAGTGGCATCTTAGTGTGCTATAGTAAAAACTGCACTGCTAGTGGCTGCCCTGGTAGATTCCCGCTTCTCTTCCTACTGCAGCAGAAAGGACCCCCTGTCTGAGAATAATTCTGTTTTACCTTGCTGGCTTACATCAGCAGACCATTCGCTCTCAAGATCATACTGACCTAACTTTAGGTCCCCTTACCATACCCTTTAGCCAAACTGCATTACATGCATCCTATCTTGTCTGATTCTACAAAGCTAAATTGTTCTGTTGCTTGGCAGTGTGTAAGTCAAGGGCAACAGGGCAAACGTAGTGGTAACATAGCTAATTACTCAAATAAAACCAGATGATTACAAAAATCATCAGGTTTTAGAAAAAAAAAGGTCTTCATACACATACATGATCCAGCTCTATTTCACATGAAAACCTCCCCCTGTCCTTTGCTTTATTGTGCTACAAACCAAGGATTGAGGAGGCCAGTGCAAGACTGGCACAGCAGAGTAGGATGGTCCCACTCCACTCAGTAGAGTGTGGCCTAGTCATGTTTGGGAGGGCTGGAATCACAGCCAGAGCAGTAGGCTTTGCCTTCCCTTGGCTTTCATCAGCTCTTGTAGGGGCATGCTCAGAAATCACTGTTAAGAGCCAGCCCACCTGTGACACTAGAACTGGGCACTGAGCCTCACACATGAGGCTTCTCCCAGAGAACACTCTGGGACTGCATGCCCATGAAGATAAATCGTCTGGCTTTCTTCATGCATGTGTGTAAGGTTTTCATAAGGATTAGTCAGATTCTTCAGACCAACTGTAAATATACAAAAGGTCCATCGACATCAAGAATTTCAGCAAGAGATAAAGGAGAGAGACTGAAGAAATCCTTACTATGTGCTATTCAAAGTACAAGTAGGTGGTGTGATTTGACTGCCTATATGCTAGAAAATTAAACATGTCAGGGAAACTTGCTGGGTTCTGAAATATGATTATTACATACTCCAGGGATATTTTATTAGTCTAATGATAACCTCTGCCTGTGCTATCTGCACTTCTGGTTTACAGGTGCAGTTTGGGAGTTAGCACGGACCAGGCACTATTCCAGCAGTTAGTTGGAAGTGACCACTCTGCCAGTAAGGATGTTTCATAGCACGTGTGCAGGCTGCTCTACAGCAGCTGGCCACGGTCCTGGAGAATGGTGCAAGGATGCTTCTTTTACTGCCAGAGTTGAAACCTTTATGTTACATTATGTCGATTGAAATATCCTGTAGTAACTAAATATAGGAAATAGTGTAACTGATGCCATACAGGAGTGCCTATATCTAATTACACTCCCTGTTACACAGGGTGTCTTGTGCAGTGAGATTTCTTACACAGCAATTGTGAAGGCAGCAAGGCATAGGCTGAATTTGTGCTCCAAGTCAAGGGTTTAATTCTTTAGTGAATGGACATAATGATGTCCATAACAGTTTCGTGTACATATACGAGCATACACGCAGTCTAAAGCTAGATGCTACCTATGCTTGAGAAGATTCCTCAAAAACCGTGCAAGCCTAAACATGTGAAGCAGTCACTGTAAGTTAAAAGGCCTTTTATTGATGCATATTATAGTGTCATTTCTTTTTTCTGAATGTGCTGAAGGATTTGTGTTTTTCTGTATTCAGTAAGAGTGTGTGTGCCTCCCTTCCTACATCCCAGAAGGGGATTCAAGTGTAAATTTGGCCCAGAGGGAGAAAAAAAAAATTTAGTAAACAGACAGCAATTCACAACAGAGGGCAGATTCTGATGGTACTTAGATAGATAGGGCAACCATTACACTCTATGCATTTTCCCAGTGAAGCTGGATAAGGGTGATTTGAAGTGGTATGCAGCAGACAGAAGGGTATCATAATGTGTATTGGAATATAAGGAATAAACAGCTCACAATTTTAATTATGAATGCTTTCCTAGGCTCAGCCCATGTAAGGAAGTAATTTAGGTTCAAGCCATCCTCCTATGTTTGTGGTGACAACCATTAAGGGCACCCAAGAAAGAAAAACAGTGAGTCACAGTGATACATTCATTTACCTTGGGGCACTTTCAGGATCTGTGTCAGTAACTTGTTCATGAGATTTTAACTGAAGCAGCACCTTAGTGAGGATAGTAACCTTCCCATATTTATTTATAAAGATGATTGTCCACATATCAGACAGCTGAATGTAGCTCTTCAATTGATTAAACAAAGTCTATGATACAAAAATGACAACTTTTGTAATTCATATATAATTCTGAATTATGCTCTTATGTATGCAAACAATTGTGCCTGATATTTAGTAATTGTGATTTCACAGAATGCTATTTTATGTGTGTGTATATATAAATATATATATACTTTATATTTGCAGCTGACAAAGCCAGTACTACCTGAATATCTGGTGCT
>JAAGNO010024949.1:83308-114987 GCA_033439905.1 Ceryle rudis
TTATATTTGCAGCTGACAAACCAGTACTACCTGAATACCTGGTGCTGGATATTAAATAAAAAATATATAGCATGAAAAGAAAAAAATAAAAAAAAATTGAAGGAAAACTATTCAAGGCAGCTAATTATGCTTTTACCAAAACATTCATAGTGATGTGTCTGGACAGCTAATGAAAAAATTATTTTATAATGTTTATAAGTGGGTTTTTTAAAAAAAAAACACATCAAAAAAACCCACAAAAAACCTCCTAGAACAATAGGCAATGTAATACCAGCACAAGCCAAACAGAAATCAACCAGATGAACTCACTTTGAGAATATGGTTGTTACTGAACTATTACAAAAAGCTTGGGAGGCAGGAGAGGAGATAGGGTGATGTGTATCACTTAGTGGTGTTTGAGTTTCCAACAATATGTGAAAGCTACTCTGGTTTGTAGTGATTCGAGCCATGTTTCAATGTTGTAGACTTTGTCTCAGGTAAAACTCCCAGTTGTGGCAGTAGTACTGGAGTAAAATAATTTAATGAAAGTTTCTTGGTGTGTTATCCTGGGTTTGTGGTAAATTTACTATTATGTTTCAGTAACATCACTTGATGATTTTTTCTCCTTCTGTACACTGAGTGGTTTCATAATTTAAAAATGTAATTAAAGGAATAAACTGAACTGAGTTCCCAAGGATATTGCAAGGACTATCAGCAGGTCACTGGACTTTAAATTGAAAAAAACCCCAAACCCCCCCCAAAGCCCCCTTCATTCATGCCAGGGTTTGTATTGGAGCCTCCATCCATTCCAATTTATGCCAATGGACTCCTTAAGAGTTGTGCCAAATGCTTAAAATGAAACAGACTACCAGCAAAGTAAAAAAATCTGTCTCACTAGGGCCTTAGTCTTATCACAGGCTTTGATAGGAACACAGCAAGCCTCTCTTGTGTATATAATATCCTGTTTTAAAATTAGAATGTGACCCAACCTAAAGCTAATGGGATTTTGTATAGAAACTATTCTCAGCTGAACTTATGTGACATGCATCTTACACTGAATAAAGAGATGGCTATTTTCAATGCTATCTACAGCCACAATACAGATTTACAGATAGAAATTCAACACACATAAAAGAAGGGTCATGTTAATGACAGTATTGGAATACAAAACAGTCTTTGCTCTCACCTGTAACTACAGTATAATCTCAAAATTATCTGAGAATTTTAAAGTAATATTTCTCTAATATTAATGTCCTACCCTTTCCACTCACAATTCCCCTTCATCTTTCAAATGTAGATAGCCTTATATACTGAAAGTTCTTTTCAAAGTGATTGTTGCCCTTAAGGGTATTCGGTTTTGCACTGTGTTAAAAATATATATATTAAAAAAAAAAAAAAAAAATCTATTGCATTCAAATGTGCCTAAACAAACCAACAAATAAAAATAATAAAAAAAAAATGCCACCATCTTGAAATTGAGTATGCTCTGTACTCCTGCGTGCCTATAATTAGAAGTCTTTTCTTCAGAAAGTGCCCATCAGAAAATGAAGGGATAGACTGCTGGTCATGAGACTCGCATCAACAAGCCACTTTATGTATCACCTTATTGTACATACTATAAACCTAATGCTTTTGTGTGCACTACGTAGTCTGTCAATGGAAATTCCTTTCTTTGGTATAGGCTCAGCTGCCATAATGTATTTGTTGAAGTATTCTGTTCTTTCACTGATGCATATAAAATTGTTGTTTTTTTTTTTGGTGAGGTGTTTTTTTTTTTTTTTTTCACTTAAAAAAGTTCTAAAAAAAGGCTAAATGAAAAATCCTGTAGGCTATTTGATTGGTGCAAGATTTTTCTCAATGTATTTGATGTTGAAAATAAAGAATTAACCAATGCACTTTGTTTAATTAGTTATCTTTTGTATAGTTAAAAAAACCACATTTATTTGTTGCCAGCAAAATGGTACACTTTTTTTTTCAGAAACAGAATGTGTCTGCTTCTGTGCATCTAAGTGAAAAGTGTTTCAAAATTAATTTCTTGACTAAGCTGTTAGGAAGGGGATAAAGTGAAATGAAACATACTTTTATCGACATAAACTGACTTTGAACTGAACCCTATCCTGTAAAATACTCTCAAAATCATATCTGATCTTTGAAAATAATCAAACAAGTGAGCTACAGTATTTAAATACATGTGTAGGTATTTCAACACATCTATCTATCTATATACCTATGTATGTATCTATCTACCTACCAGTAATATGGAACAAGTATATTCCCTATAATGTTTGGTGGGGTTTTTTTTTCATCTATGTTCTGTGCTGTGCTGGTTCAGAGTGGGACTATTGGCTCATAGGTTCTTCTCTTTTCCTACCTAAATATATACATAATTTTTTTTATTAAATTTTTCACCGTACATAACTTATAAGGAAAAAAATTAGTAAGATTATTATCTTAATTCTATTATCTCGATGATTAAGACAAGACAGGTAATAGGCTTTGTCCATGTGAAACTTCACCCTGTAGCTTGTCAAACATGAAAGCAAATAAGACTATTCAGACTCCAAAAGAAAGTTGTGGACTGTTGGGATTTGTCAGTACCATGCAGAACTGAGCAATTGTTCCAAATCACATGGCTGTTTTTCAACATACTTTCAGGACAAAGAGCTTGACTAAGACCTTCTACTTTGGCCATGAAGGTGGGCGAATGTAATATGAACAAATTGCACATGTACAGGTGCTCAAAATAAGAAAATTATTTTCAATGCTGACAAAATCTTACAGCATTCAATGGCTTTATACAATTTTTTATCCACAGGACCAAATGAGCACTGAGTCAAATGCTCTTAAGGTTCATGGAGAACTGGTTTAAGATGACAGCTGCCATATCGAACTGAACTCACAGGCTTAATCCAAAAAAAAAGCAGCTAGACAGCAGAATACTCCTGCAAAATCAAAGACTTGACAGTCTTAAATTAAAAAGTGGACAGCTAAAATCTAAGCATACTTACATCTGCAAATATAGTAACAATTTGAATAGGCAAAGGATTGCACAATACCTGAGACCAGGCAGTCTTTAATCCTTCTCTTTCCATAGCATAACTTGACCACACAGTATCACAGTATGCCTGAGCTGGGAAGGCACTTCTGTAGACTGTCTGGTCTGATTCCAGCTCAGAGCTGGGTCACCTACAGAATGTTCCTCAGTCATGTCCAATCAAATTTTCAATTGCCACAAAAGCAGACTCAACTACCTGTCTGGGCGACTAGTTCCAGTGTTTGATCACTTTCACATTGAAAGATGTTTTCCTGTGCTCAGATAGAATTCCATGTGGTTCAATTTGTGCCCTTTGCCTCTTGCCCTGTCATTGGGTACAACTGTCTCCCTCTTCTTCATTCCCTCACACCATGTGTCTTCTGTGATGGGAGGAAGTGGATGAGATGTCACCTTGTTCAGACCTCCAGAGGAGGAACCCATTAGGAAAAGGGACTCTGCAGCCAGACACTGAGCATATTTCCACAGCCAGGAGGCAGCTGGGATTCCAGCTTCATTGCCCATTTCTTACATCTGCTGGCTGAAATAATTTGAGAAATCATACAGCACTATCTTTCCATTTCAATGCAGAGCTCTTCCAGCTGAAACACCCAGATCACCTTTACCAGGTCCATCACTCTCACTTCCCTCACTACATACACAACGCCTTGCAGAGCAGCTGCCTGCTCCCCTTAAAGGAGCCCACAGATCACACACAGCTGTATGCGTTCAGCTCCCCACATATTCCTGCTTTCTCTCTTTCCTAACATGTAAGTGATGCATGTCTTGTTCCAGCATATTTTATTCTATTTATCTAGCTTGAAAGTTATGACATAGTTAAGGCATCATCAAAGAACATAACTGACTGTGTTTATTTTTCTGGTAATTAAGGCAATCCCCTTGTTATGCAGTGAAAACACCTTCATGGGCTACAGCTTGTGTTCTTAGTCAGTGGGGTACCCACATGCTTTAAAAGCCTTGTGGCCATGTTTATTCTTCAAAATGTAATGATTTTTTTTTTCCCCATTTTTTTTCCCCCCACTGAGATACTGCCACATTAAAAGCCCCATGAAGCAGCTGTTTCTTAGGGTGGAAAAGTCTTACATATTTTTCCTCTGCACTAAACTGCTTGTCACCTCCACCATGCAGTGAAGAGGAATGAAAAAGAGAAAAATCCAAATGTAAAATACCACTCATCTGCATGCTCGCAGTAAGAATGCCCATGGAAGGACATTGCGTACATCATTTTACTTATGCCCAGCCAGGCTCCAATTACTGCCATTCACCATGGTATCCTGCAGACACAGAGAATCAAGAAAAAAACGTTCATGAAGTCTTCAGGAAAATTGACCATCCAAATAATAACATTTGGCACTTATCTCAGAAGGAGCAAGGCTAACTAGCTCTCATGTCCCTGTAAGATTTTTTTTTCCGTGTGTTGCAGTATTTAGGTGTCACTCTGCTAACCTCTTCATTTCTGCAGGCATACAGGTGATATAAAATTTATTTCTTGTTTTCCATTCCTATATATTTGTGCATGACTCCAGTATGTTATCATTTTAAACAGCTGAAAAATGTACATGAGAGGAAAGGTTGTGTTTTCAGGACTTTTTTTTTTTTTTTTCCAGCCAGATTTTGGAACACATGTTTGGGACCTTAAGATACTCAGCTCCTTTACACACAAATACTGAGTGCTCCTTTCTAACACAGAAAGATTTGCTTCTTGTCAGGTGTCCTGACAAGATTTTTATTTTCCACTCACCTCTTGAGAACCTGTGTCATGCATGGAAACTTGAAACAAGTATGTCATACCATGGAGGAAAGCAAAAATTGCTACTCACTTTGCAGTGAGAGTCACAGAAGGGCACATAAAATCTTAAAAATTTAGGCCTTCATATGAAAGCAGAAAAGCTTGATTTATAGTCTGCCTTTGCAGGATTTATTTTTTGTTTACGTTATTTGCTGATATTAGGAAAAGAAAATTTAGCTCCAAAATGTCTTATTTTCTATCTCAAACAAAATGCTACATTATCAATGCCGAAATTGTAACCATGTGTTTTAACCTGCAACTCAATGGTCAGGAGAGACTATCAGACTATATTTGAACTATTTATAAAGAAACTACTATCAATATGAATGTCTCACTTCTTACATAAAAAAGTGGACTCTGGTAGCTTCCTTCCAGCTGTTTTTTTAAACATTGTTTCTAAAAACAATGGAATGATAAACTCCACAATGACAGCATCAATAATAGCGGTCTCCCAGGAATTACAATGTGCCTGAAAATGCAAAGAACCTGACCTGAGTAACATTCGGGCAAACTGCCTCCACATCGGCACCATCCCTGACACAGAAGAGCTCAGTGGCTCACCTCTCCTCCCCCAAGGCCACCTCTGATACAAGAAATGGACAATACTTTTGCAAAGCCTTCTCTCTCTTCCAAAATTAAAATGAACCATTTTTTAAATCATTGTGGTCAAATCCACTTGCTATGTCTCAGATCTTGAAATAGATTTCTACTGAACAAATCTGTTTTGACCAGTTCACTTTTTGAATGATCTATTAAGCAGCAACAAACAGTGTAGCTCCTCTCTGCTTTTAGAGTAATCTTTTAATATAATTCAGATTTCTATCATTTAATCAGGCCTTAGCCTATAAGTCTTCAGTGTTTAAGATCTTAGTTATTCATTTCCTTTCATCTTGTTTCATGGATTTTTATCTAGTGCTTTTTGGGAACATAAATTTTTCTCTAAATAATACCTATTTAGTTCTTTATTGTGAAATATTATTAAAATATTCCAATGTTCTTAAAATTATTAAAACAAGTATAACTTCTCCCAAATATAGGTTTCACGTCTACGTATCTCTAGGTCTAACGGCCAACGAATGCAACAACAATAGAATTCAGTCAGCTATAGTGGATTTCACAACATTGCTGCCAAGGTTGAAACCAGTCAGCCAGTACCTAGACTAGTTGGGTTGTGTAGGCAACTCTGTGAATATAAAGACACATTCTTCCCCCAAAGCCAAAAGACACATGATCCCCTCCCTCCAGCTCCCTCCTCCCTTCCTCCCCCCTCCCCCAACTTAGACAAAGTCTAGCTTAGATGAATTCTACAACTGGCTGCTGCAAAGAGCTGAACAATTTTATAGCCAGAACATCCGGCTGAAACACAAACCTCACAATGGCATTCCCTGCTCTTTTCCTTTCCACAATCCATTGCTTTAAATACCATATAAAATACAGGAAGTATAAGTGAAAAGATCAATGTTCTCTTGCATAAAAATCTGCATTTCTTCTCCTTGACTCTGCTCCTGTTTCTCAAAATCCTCCTCCATTTGCTAAATCCTGATAGCATCTGTAGTTTGAAGACTCTGAGCAACCAGTTTCTGCTTTGCCTTTGAACATGCAAACGGATGTACATGATAATGATGAGCATGTTGAGAGATGCTATCAGTTGTAAACAATTTTCTCAACCACAAATAGCACAAGACTCTGAAGGCCAGGGATGACTGTTCATCAGACAACCCCAGCAGCTTTGTCCTCATTCAATAACCAGCTGTAGGAGAAAGTTCTAAGGAAGGAGAAAGCAAGACTGCAGGTGTTCACAGAATTTGCAGTGGAGTTGGAAGAGTGGGAAACCAGGGGCGAGAAACTATTGACCTGTTGCAGAATGAAGCTGTTATCACTGCTGGAATGTGGTGAGGAATAGGCAATGGATATCACCATGCTCAGAGCTGTGAGGAATAAGGGCAAGCTATTTCTGTCAACTTCAGATCATTTGTACTCCTAACACTGTTAGATGTCTTTAAATGTTACTTTTCAGTCTGCCTTCAGATTTTGTAAAGCAAGGTCTACAAATGAAACTCCATAAACAGATGCAGTAAGTTCAGGGCAAATGGTAGTCATTATTTTTCACTATTATATAGTAATATATTTTATTATGAAAACGTGCCTTTACCACAGACCCAGAGTGCTGCAGCTCCTGTACCGCCTTTACTCATGCCTTTCAGCCAAGGCTCAAGGCACATTACTATAGATGAGTCCCTCACAATCTGCAGAGACCGAGTAGGTGAGGTGCTTCAGAAAGAGGGTAGATGACAGGTTGTAGGCTTAGCACAGAGATGGGGCATCTCAGACCCACACTTCTACTTTTCTTTAAGAGTTTGTCTACATCCAAGTCTTCTGTGACAATATCCCGATGAGACAGAGAGAGGAGTTTGACATCATCGGATGAGAAAGACTCCCAGGGAAAGCCAGCCTGTGCCACTGGCTGCAAGGCATAACAGCTTTCTGGGTAAGGGACTTTTTGCCCCTAATTTCCCCATTTACCCTGGTTCATGCTCATCAGTACATGGTCATCAACACATATGCTGATGTTGCACTGGGGTTTGCAATTCAAGCTAGACTTTCAAGTCAGTGGTGCTCTTGTGATGGAGGTTGCTTTAACAGGATTGTGTGAAGTATCTGGCCGTTTGTTCCAGTGCCAGTTTTAAGGCTCAAGACCCAGTTCTGCTCAGACCACATAAAAGGTTCAGATGTTGACTTTGTCCAGAGTTGAGACTGAAAGTCCGGAAAGTAAAAAATCTGAAGTAGCACTCAAGGGATCCTCTAACTGCCTGGCACAAACTGCCTGCAATTCCCTTGAGATATTTATTAGTTTACAGACTGACATTCCTATCCTTGAAATATATACGTATAGCACATTCAGGATTTTCAAGCAGACATTTTTCCTATGACATTTGCGTATGTGTGTCTATTGCTGTCTGTGACTAACTTACTCACAGGTAGTACAGACAGTTCACTGGCAAGATTGCTCTGTGCCAGCAGATCACTTGGCATCAAAATTAAGTTCTCTGTAACTTCTCTTTCAAATTAACAGGCAATATCTTGAAACTATAGTTTACGGATAAAGCTCAGAGCCTGAGGCTAGGAGCAGCAGAAACTTTGCTTTGAAAGGAAGGCAGGCATAGCAGCTACACTCTGTGGGTTAATCAGCAGGGCAGAGGTGAGACAGTGCATGTATGCCCTGCAGGTAATCATCAGCCAAAAATATGCTGAATTTGAAAGCACTGCCAACACTTCATGATGTGACCTTCCAAATTCTTTGCTTCCTTTAGTTATCATCATTTCTTTCCCCCCACCTTAGACCTAACTCTATTTAAGGAATTAATTATGAAAAGATTCTATGATTTCAGATCAGTTTTTTCTTGCCTGGGTAACTAGCTTAACCACCACTCCTCCAGCAGTCCATCACTTCCTCATAGTCCCTAGACTGAATATCTCAAGAGGTGAGAGAAAATAAAAGGGCATGAGCATCATGAGCAAGATGGAACCATTTCCCTCTCCTGTTTCATTTTAGTGACTACTCCCCAAAACTCCCCTGGGAGCTTGAGCTTTCTGTGGAAGACATGCTGTTCTGCCCTAGGCATGAGGAAAGTGGGGAAGGTGTTTGAACAACCAAGGGAATCAGGGGCTACGAAAAAGCTGGCGAAATTTAAATGTCAGGATGCAATTAAAACTTTATTAATTGCATCTGACATTATTCAAACTGAACTCTCTTCCTTTCATTCCTCTCTCTCTCCTAACCAACTCCTTTAAACCTCCCTGCCTCTCCCTCAGTTTTTAAATCCTGTAAGAAATTAATGCAGGTCTCACCTGTGACTTTTTGCCTGATTTCCTTCAACAGATCGCTCTACTGTAGGTTGATACTCACAGGCTATCTACTACTCTTTAAATAAAATTTACTTTCATGAGATTACCAGTAGTTGGCTGGAAAATAGAAGACAAAATCAGGCTGAAATCCTTACTTCTCACTAATTGAATCTTTTTACTTTTTACCACGTTTTCTTTTAAAAGATAATAAAATTGTCTTTCAACAAAAAATTAACCACTAAAACCAGGGAGTACCTGATGAAAGGACTTCTAAAGCATGGAGAGACCTCGACTAACAGGTCTGAGAGACTACCAAATTATTCACATAAGTGCACTGGTTACAACTGCTAAATTATGTCACCAAAGAGAACAATACCGAAAAAGAGAGGAGGGGTCATTTTAGGGAATATGTCAGGCCTGTTGCAAGTAACAGCTCATCCTAGTACCCCAAAAGTGTGCTCTTTATCTTTGTCTAATCTCTGATAGAATAGCTTCTGAGTACCCAAGGAAGAAAACTAAGCCTCGAAAAGAATACATAATTGTGTTAGTCCAAATCTGTGTCTCAGACATTGAAGATATTTTGCTGACATATAAAATCCCTTTCAGAAAAAAATTTAGTCTTACACTTACCTGGAAAGAAAGCCTCATTTTGGCTCCTCCAAAAGCTGGAATTCAGCTTGTGGTACTCAACATCTGATCACCCTCCCCTCATACCAGCTCAAATGATGACATCCCAGAAAAGGAATGATATTTAACAGCAGTTAATGTGCTAGTATTTTCTTCTGGATTTTTATTTCTATTATGTAGGCCAATATATGCTAAGCAAAAATGTTTAACTCATAGGAAAAATTCACACTGTGCATCATGGCTTAAAAAAACCCAAGCTTATTAAAGAGGAGTAAGTTAGAGCCATACTCTGTATTTTTTCAAAATGAAAAAGAAAGCTCTTTTGGTTGAGTTCTGACTGATAACCCTGCAGCTGCTCAGACTGCAAGCTTTCTGCAATATTTCTGAAAAATTTATGAGTTTTCAATTTGATATTTATGTTGGGTTTTATCTGCTATTTTATGTTTTGGGCATATTCCATTAGACTAAGTATTGGTAAAGCATAAACATCTACCTTTGTATTAAGCTGCTATAGAGAATATGAAGAAGTTTCCAATACTCCCACAGGAAAAAAATCTTCAGTGTGGACTGGTACAACCTCCATTGACAAAGGCTGCATATGAGTGCATATACACAGACACACAGACACACACACAAGCACTGGTTTACAGAAGCAGCTTGAGAAAAAAAACCACATTAAATGCCCAGTTATTAATTCAAAATACAGACAGCTATCAATTATTAGCACAACTACTAATGTGATACTTTCCTATGTATTTTATCATTTGTCAGTTGTTCCAGATCTTCTTGTTCAAACATATACCTAATACTGTTTAAATTTTTATAGCACTTTAAAATTCTTTAAAGAAGTGCAGCATATGTGTCTCTTCTAACTTTTTTGTACCTTTGAATTTTAGCTCTAAATTTATAAGTTTCCACAGTTGTCATTAAAAAGCAAGTAGACAAAATATTTTATGGTATCTATAATAAATGCAAATAAATCAATACAAACAAAACTTGGCTTAGCAAACTGTACATACATAAATATGTTCTTTGTTTTTCAACTTGACATTCAACATTTTTCCTCAGAAAACCTTTTACGATCTTATTTATTACATCCATTTTTTTAAACCTTAAAAAAGTGCTTCTCGGATTTACACCTTGTACATCCAAAGCAAAAGTTAGAACACCATGCCCAAAACAGAAAACACAGGGAATAATACATTGCCATATAAGATTCTTTAAAACTTCTTGTTACAAATGCTTTAAAACTTCTTTAGCACTGGTTATTCTGTATACTGTAGATACTGAGAGGGTATTTAACAAAGCCTGACTAATGGCTCATTTAGAGCAGCACACAGGAAAGGATCTACAGTATCAAGTCCTTGGCTATGCATAGTACAGGGCAATGACCTGGATATAAAGTGGCTGAAAGATCCAGAATGCTGGACAGAAGGACATTTCTTAGTCTTCCTAGTCACATCCTCCTTAGTACTTGGGATGCGAGTACTGAAACGATGCTACTCAGGTAATATGTTGTGCAGTTTGATACTGATACACTGATGCGTTACTAGCTGAGAGCCAGCAGAGAATGATATGGACACAGCAGTGGCTACAGCAGGTAGGTAGAGCTGTCACACTGAAGCCTGCCACCCTTTAATACCATCCTGCCTCCCAGCTAGCACTCCAGCAAAGTTACCCACTGTCTCATGGGTCTCCTTCATAACGGAGGTGGACCATTCATGTATTTTAGCATGGGGTGGAAAGAGCGGGCAAAGTTGTTGGCCATAGTACAGCTGTAGTCCTCCTCAGTCATTGGCACCAGGCAAGCGAGCCCAATCAGGAGCAGCAAGAGGAGCTGAAGTGGCAGAGCAGCTCTGAGGACTCTGAGGAAGAAGGATGGGCACTGCCATGCTGGCCTGGCCTCAGAAGGGGAGGAACCTGAGCCACCTCTTGTGGACCTGAGAAAAGAGGATGGACAGGTGAATACATTACTGCAGCAGAGGTTGCCCTTGGGCACTCAGCCTTCTCTGAAGGCTGGTTTATGAGTTGTGCAGACTTTGATTGACAACCGCAGAGGTATTTTTCCCTGAACATGCTGTTTGCCTAACACTCTTACAGGACCCCATATTTCTAGACTCGGTAGGAAAACACCAAATGACCACAATAGAATGGATTTTGTGACCCCACAGCCCCTTTGTCAATTATGGGGAAGACTCTCCCCTTAAAGCACTGTGCTCTAGAGGAGAGGAAAATAAAAGGTGGGCCTGTCACGTGTTCAATGCGCATTGTCTAAAAAGGAAGCCTCATCATTTAAACTGGCAGTTGTATTTGGTTGCGGAAGTTTCTGCATTCATTTTTGTTTATAGTATCCATAAGGGTATAGTGCATTAAGATGCTGTTCCATCAATCTTCAATTAATTAATGCGCCAATATGCAAGCAATGGGGACGCATTTTCTACGAAGTACATTGTATTTTGAATCTTGCACTGAACCAGCAGTTAAAACCCATTTGCTCAACTGACTTGACACCATCGACTTCTGAATGATTTTCTCCCTTGTGTTTACGGATCTGACTTGAAATGGCACCTATCTATCACATGTCTGTGGGAGAGGCAAGACCTAATGCAAACATTTCCAAAGGGACACTTCAAATTAATCAAAAGAATACATTCTATTTTTAAATGAAGAATAAAGAAATATATTTCTTATTTTCCTTTTTGACTGAAACTGTCAGAGCTCTAACATATGGATGACAGGTTTTAACATAAGTGGATGACTGAGCTGCTAGGCAAGCTAAAATCTGATGGTCTCTGTGTGCTAATTGAATGGCATGGGAAAGTATTGTATTTTAGTATTAGCCAAAAATAGATGAACTTGGAGTCTTCAAATAATTTGCTTCTAGAACTCTACCATTAAGACATTAGGTCATGCGTTTTGTCTTAGATATGTTGCTATACAACATCCACATAGTGAATAGGATTAGGAAGCCCCAGGAAATCTATGCTTTGCTAGGGTTAAAGAGATAAAAATGCTCATAAGAATGGATTTAATCTCAACTTGAAGGTATGGAAGATCACACTGGTTGGCTGAGGTCAAATACTCCCCAGTAAAGCGAGTAAGGTTGAGGGTTCCTTAGTATCTCCTTGCCTTCCCATTGTCCTTTTGATTCTGTGTCCCGGATAATTGTGAAACTGTGCAAGAAAGCATGCAAAAACCAAAATATCATCTTCAAAACTATGCCTGGCTTGTCAAGGGTCCCCTTCCCACATGTTCAGAAAAGAATTATTTCTATGCTTGACATTATTCTCATTGTCATGTTTGTATATGTATCATCCCACTATGAAGACTTCAAGAAAGCCAGACAGATTTGGTAAAGTTTAGATGAGCAACAAGTACATAAACACGCAGGTATGCTAAATCATTAACTTGACCTAAATATTCCAGGAAGGAGCAATGATCAAAACAACAGATTGCATGTTGCTCGAATCCATGTTTTTGTAGCACAGATGGAAAAATGCTTATTGCATAATGTAATATCATGTATTATAAAGAATATTTTGAAAGGATATGGCATATTTAACAGCATCTGAGCATTCCATATTAAAGTTCAATTAGTTCAGGATTTCTACTGTTTGAGAATGCCAAGACAAAGTTAATGGACTGAGGTAGGAACAAAGGGAACAAGGAGTGCTTAATTACCTTCCAAGCATTTGATTGCACAGTCTACCCTATTTACAAGGCTCTCATTGTACAAATGTTGTTAATCCAAATCCAAAAAGGCCACATTTCTGCAGTCGGTAACTGCTGTTTGCTAATGAGCAAAGTGTGAACTTTCTTCAGTGACTCAGAGTTACTCTGGAGCAACACCAGGTGTCAGAAGGGGAATTTCCAAAAAGCAGAATCAAAAGGGAGCAGGCAGAGTTAGCATCTAATTTTTCTCTTTCTTTTCTTTTCTTTTTCTTTTTTCTTTCCTTTTTTTTTTTTTTCTTTTTTTCTTGTCTTTTCTCTTTCTTCTTTTTTTCCTTCTCATATCTTTTTTATATTTTCTTTTCTGCTTTTCTCTTTTCTTCTTTTAATTTTTCTTTTCTTTTAATTTTTCTTTTCTTCTTTTCATTTTTATTTTTTTTTCTTCTTTTCTTTTTTTCTCCTTTCCTTTCCTTTTTCCTTTCCTTTCCTTTCTTTTTTTTTTTTTTTTTTTTTCCTATGGCTTTAGACGCACAATCCATCACTTTTTGCTTTTTGTTTTGCCAAAGAAAGAAGAAAAATAGTGGCATGTGTAACCTGCATGGCTCAACACATAAACTTTCTTTCAAAAAATTAACACAGTTAATGACAAAGTTTTTCAAGACAATTTTTCTTCAGTGAAGTAGGGTGTTGAAGAACAGTTTCTAAAGCTGCATGGAAACAACTTAACAAGCAAATGATGAAACATTATGAAAACCTTCAGAAATTCAAGTGCTGCACTGCCTGTTTATTCCAGGTATGCCTCTGTAATCTACATAATTGGCTGAAAAATGGACTGCCTCAGTTTAGAGTGTTTAATGGATTTGGTAAGGAGAGATGTTTAAAAATATACATTGCTAATAAAAAAGGCTCAGTATTCATAAGAGCCAGAACTCCTATTTACTCCAGGAGAAGGAAAAGCTGAAGTACTGTATGACACTTTGGAGAAAAATGGAATTTATTTTTCTCGAGATTCCATCTTTAGCTGTCTCTCTTCTGGCTGCTCCATCATTTGCCACACTGGCTCCTGTTTAAGAAGGGAAGGAAGTACGACCATCTGCTATTCACTCCATATACAATTCGTACTAACTAGATAAAAATGGGAGGCACAGCTGTGGACCTGGCCAACAGCAAGCTTCTTTATGTCAAGAAATTTCGTAAATTATCAAGCAATAGTTACCCTTACTTTAGGAGTTTATAATAGTGAAATTGGAACTCCTTCCTGAGCACTTCAAGAAAGAAGCTAATTTACCAGGCTATAGATTGGACGGGCAAACTGAACTTTAATTTCAGACCATATGAGAACCTTCTCTTAGAGATGACCAATTTATTTTTTTTCCCCCCCAAGGAAAATATGGTTGAAGTAATCTACCTGTATTGCAGCAAACATCTGAAAAATTGCAACAGAGGAATTTATCATTCAAGTGAAGCTGATAGGAATAAATACAGTGAATTTAATGGGGAAATGACTAGTAGAATGCAGAATAGAGGCTTACAATCAAAGGGGCACTGCTGGGCTAGTGGGACGTTATTACTGGAGTTAATCGAGGATGAGTCTTGATTTAATCTTTATGAAAAGACTACAGCATTAAACTAAGAACAGCAAATTTCATCTGTAGATGATAGAAGTTGGAAGTCTTTGCAAATACAAAATAGGATTGGCTTCTTGCACAGAAAAATGTGGGTGAATCTAATAGATTTAAAAAGTAGCTCAAGGAGTCTGAGATTGTAGTAAGTAAGGTAGCAATAAAAATTTCTGCTATAAATTTGGAAGTTCATACTCAGAAGGTAATGATGGGAATCTAGAGCTATTTGACACAGGATAGCCACAATCCAATAATGTGGCTTGCAAAGAGCTGTGAAAAGGGGGGAAAGAAATTTTAAAATATACTTCAATTCAAAACTGCCCTTTATAAAATAGTGTAGAACAGACAGAAATAAGGGTGAACAGCTGTTAAAAGTAAAGTAAGGGATAATGTTGGCATAAAAGCAGATTACTGAATCTAATCATGGATATATTCAAGGTGGAAATTACTGTACTTCCAGATAACCAGAGAAATTAAATGTGGTAATGACCTTCTAATAGACTTTCTGTTCCCACTGGTTCTAATATTTTAAGATGAAGATTACTAGAGTCATGAAGGAGAAGCTGTGATGCTTTGCCCACAAGAGCAGGCAACGACTCCTCTTGATAGCCTAAGACTTTCTAGGAGTGACCTTGTTTAGATGTGTTCTGACTTCAATTCTCTCCTTAGCTCTCAGGATCATATCACCCCAACCTCAGATTTGGCTTACCCTGTGAAGAAGATGAATATGTCCATTTCAAAGGCAGTTAAATATGAAGTTTAAGTAACAAGCTCTAAATGAAAGCGTGGGAGATAACTGGGAGAAGAAACATGGCAAGCCAAGCTTAAACCTCACGTTTGAGCTACTGCATGACAATGACTCCAATTTTGTGGCCAAAGGCATGGAGAGTGCTGTGGCCTGGTCTGCTCCGGGAACAGCAAGTGACCTTTTTGCTGTGATAATGGAGAAGGGAAAGTGTTATCTCACTCGTTATACACAAAACTCGGCCCTTTTAATGTTTAAATGGACTTTCCTTTACAATCTTCTATGCGATAAACCTTTAGTTCTGCTGTATACTAAACTCCTAACAGGGTTTCCTGATCCAGTGCAAGATCAAACACAAAGTACTCTGATCAGAGGCATGTCAAAATGTTAAAGAACACAGTGACAGCTTGTACTGCTTTATCAGTTAAAACCACATTATACATCAACCACAACCTGTCTGGCTTGCGCATTTGATTAAGTTTCCTATTCAGCAGTGACTCATTCGTATTCCATGCTTGTCTGAATGACAAATTGAACATTGTGTTGTACTGCTCCAAGATGTGTTAATAAACAGTGCTAGAAAGACTTGATCTGAAAGGTGCCACACCAATGCCACTGCTAGAATAGAGGTTGATCTCAAAGCTGCAAAGCACTGCTAGCTGCTCTTTGAGACAGAGGCTCACACCTAAAACCAGAAAACTTCTCAAAGGTTGGCACAAGTGGTCGGCCTATACAGGAGAGCAGAAGTGCACACACAATGTATTTCTTGAGTACAATGTTGCTAGTGCAAGCATGCTGATCTGCCAAAGACATCCTCCATGCCTCCTAGCTGTTAATGGCTGCAGAGTAAAGCCCCACTCCTCCCTTATTCCACTCCATATAAGAAACAAAATGCCAAATTTCATAGCAGACAGGAGTTGGAAAAATTAATTCTCCTTCTCCATCAGACAGAAAGATGGAGTGTACATGTCACCTGCTTTCTATGTGGTTTCCTTATATTTCGAAGAAAAAAACCAACTAAAAATAAAGCAGCTTCTTGGTGCCAGTGGAAGCAGTGAAAGATACTCTACCTGCTCTATCTGCTCTGCTATGTGGTTTTGCAACTATGCCACTTTACTCACAGTCACTAATTACACATACGAAGCAAACTTTTAAGACATGTTTATGTAAATATCTACATGGTAAGTAGTTTTATTCTTTATTTCATTTATATATGAGAATATTTGTGATGAAAAAAGCCTTGATTTTGCTCATGAAAAAAATGATATTCTTAGGGTACATTTTGTCTGCTTGGTTGTTGCTCAACCTCTGTATTAAATATAGTGTTGCCTTCTTTCTAACATCAAATCTTTCACATTAACAGGAGTTATTTTAAAAATGAATTAGTTAATTTTCAATATATAGGGAATAAATTAGATTTAGGACTTAATTATAAGAACAAATATATTTTCATCATTCTTTCTGATTGTTGAGATGTTGCAATGCAGAAGATGCTGAAATAGCAAAAGATATCCTCTTTATACATATTGACCTGCTCATTTGCTTTTTTTTTTTTCTATACACTAGTGAACTCATCAGTGAAAGAGTGAGGGTACACACACCACACTGACAACAACAGAGAATGCAGAAGCACTGTTAGCTGCAGCGATGACAGATTGCTGGAGACAAGGTGGAAAGCGAAAAGCTGTAGCTGCAAGCCTGCTCTCTACCGGTCAGAGATGGGGCAGTGCTGCTCCCAGAGCAATAAATGGATGCAAGCACTTGGCAAGAGTCATGGCACTGATAGCACCTTATATTGTAATTGTCTCAGGAGGGGTGAGAAAGTGACCCTAAGTCCCAAACCCTTCATATTCTGGCTTTTAATTTTGAGTTTAAGTGCTGAAAACCCACAAACTGAACAAAACATTTCAGGGGAAAAAAGAAAGAAAGAAAGTAAAAAAAAAAAAAAAAAGAAAGAAAGAAAAAAACAAAGAAAAGGACATTAGCATGTCTCATCCAGATCTGTGGGTTTTGTGAATTCTAAAACATGGTATTGGCCTATTACCTGCCTTAATTTAATATCTAGAGGTAAAGAGGATGATAAAAAGTGTTTGCCATGAGCCTACTGTTAAATCATGCCAAAATAAAATAATCATTAAATATCATGAGTGTAAACACACACTCATTCTGATCAGGCATGGGAAAAATGTTGATTACATGGCATTCCTGGGTAGCAAAAGCCATAGATGTTCCAAGGATTAGATGGTATTTCTATTTAATGAAGAATTTGAAGTAACTGAGAGTCCCTTTTGCCAAACCATTAACAAAAGGGAAGTTTTTGCTTATTTGAGTACTGACCACCTGATGGAGTCAGTGCAGATGGAGAGGAATCACAGCCAATTTTCATCATCCTCTTAGGGTTCTAGAACAGAGTGCGGAAACCAGGAGAATAAGGTACCTGCTATGTGGACTGCTGACAGAGGGTCCAGGCTGTGAGAGACTACATTTGCCCCGTGGCTGTTTGCAATGAATAGGGGGTAAAGAAAGAAGAATGTTCAGTCCAGGCAAATAAAGACAAGCTACTGATGAAACTAAATTAAAAGTGCAGCAAAGGAAATATAAAAAAAATAATCAAATGAAGTGGCCAATAACCCATGAACCAAGGAAACTGGCTTTTCTTTGTGCCTAGCTGAGTATGGAAATGATTGGAACATACACAGTGAACTTAAAAATAACATCTTAGTCATTATATTTATGAACAGAAGCTCTAGATTTAAAAAAAATTCAGTAGAAATTTATCTCAAATAATTTGTAATATGAAATAGAAAAAAAAGCTGTTGAGTTTAATATGGGCACATATAAGTATTTCAAAATGCAAATGCAGAAAAATTTATATAATCAAGGAAAGAAGGTCCAACGGCCTCCTTTAGATGAGTCTGGCCTCTTCTTCACCCCCATCCCCACCACAATTTTGAAGGCCAAATAACTGTAGGTGCATTCCTGCACTCACAACTATTTGCTGGAATATTTAATGCAGTTAAATGATTATAATTCTGACTGTATTTTTAGTATTAGTGTTTACTTAGTTAGCATCAGTATATTTGGCACCGAAATTCTAAACATCACTTCAGTCTCCAAAATTGTAGGTGTAAAATTCTGAAGATTAAAAATCAGATACCAAGGAATCACACAACTTAGCTATACATTATGAACAAAAATGACAAAAAAAAAAAAAAAGTCACATACTTAAATAGTAACAAATTTGAGATAAAGAAATGCTTATTAAAATGTTAAGATGAAATCTATTCTAATTCTACATAATCTTTAGACAAAGACTTTGTGGTAAAATACTTTTCCATTTCCTATAATGGTCATGCATCCCCCAGTTACATCTGTGATATCAGAGCTTTTATTAGTTATTTAAGTTTAAATTCAAAAGATCAAAGCACTGATCTCTGAAATAAAAGGTTAAGGTTTATATTTTCTCTGCTTTTGAAAAGCCAGTATTCCTTTACATTCTCATACTAGGATCTAAAAGGAAACTAGTGAATGTAAAAAAGATAAAATAAAATATCAATTTCAAGAGCCATAAAATTTTTCAAGACAGAAGTCAGAGGCTTTACAAGAAGTGGAAATGCAAAAAAAAACCCAAACCAAACCAACAAAACCAAACAACAAAACAAAACAAAAAAACAAACCCCCAAACCTCACTGTTTTAAGAACTAAGGAAAAAAGCAAAGTAATCAACCAACAGAATTGCAGAAAAAGACAAAATAATTGCAGTTCCATTTTGAGCTCAGAGTATGGAAGTGTTAAGTACTAGGCATGTATTACTATATTTCTTGAATTTTGTGCCAGCGATGTAAATAGACAACTCCAGAGTTGCCACTGTAGCCATTGCTTAGGTCCTGTGCAACTAGCTGTTTTGAATAATATTTTATGCCCTTCAGCTCTACTTAGCCATTCATCCAAAGTCTCAATAAGACCATCTGCAACCTTCATCAGAAATGACAAAAAAAACTTATTGAGAGTCTTGATGAAGCAGCTCTGAAGAGAAGGCCAAACAAAAATGCAGGACTGATTATACCAGACAAGACCAGACTTTGGGGTGCTGCCATCACTAGAGCAAAATACAAGAGACACGACATGCCATACCATGGTAAACCAACCACATTGACAACCCTGGTTTTAGATAGTATTTACCACTTCTGATTTCATGCAGGATGGGATATGCAGCAGGGTTGGGAAAAGCAGCTGTGTTTTGTTCTTGGTTTATGCCATTTGCTCTCCTATGAAGTGAGAAGGGGCCTTCCAGTTGTCTACAGCTACTGTGGACATCTAGATCTCTCGCCCAGGAGGTGGCAAAAAACATATGATATGAAATTACCGTTCTCTGTCTGCTTGGAGTGCTTCTTCCAGATACAGGACTCACTGAGCCCGATGTGTCTAATTCATCGGCAGAGGACCATGAGGACAATTCCTAGAGTTCAGAAGGAATGGAGTTCAGAAATATAACAACTAGCTGTTCGGGTAAGCAAACTAAAAAACCTAGAGTGAAATCCCAGCAGAGTTATTTCCAATGCAAATAAAATTGTTACATCTTGTTACCAAATTTCATAAGACTAAGGAATTAAGGAATTACATGATATCTCTGTTAGACCAGAAGGAAAAGAAAAGCAATCAGGTAGTTAAAACTGCGTTTCTTTAGGTGACACATTTTCCACCGAAGTCAATACAGGGGAAAGACCAGTTGATCTTTATTGTCCTTTAACTACAAGAAGAGGTTGGTACCATCAAGATTTTGCTTAAACAGGCAAAAATTCACTAGAAGGAGGGAAGACCTGAGTTCTCCTGCCTTATGCACTCTGTTAATCCAAGCCTTTAAAAAAAGCAAACTAAAGGAGAACCTTGAAATGTTTACTTTATAACTGTCACTGTTGGCAAAGACATATGCATAATTCTCTAATACCCTGAGATACATAATTTTAAAAGATTTGCAGTACATCTCAAAGTTCAGAAGGCACTATGAGAGATTTGTTAGCCTATTACAAAATCTATTTTATGGTTTTTTTTTCTCTTAATCAGTGAGCATTATCTTCATGTCCAGTGAAAACTGACACACTATAACTTTCAGTACTGCAACTAGAATCATTATCTCACATACTTTGCCAGTTGACTGAATCAGTAAAGGCAGGATAAACAAATCAAGTTTTCCATACTTATTGCTACACCAAATACCAAAAAAATTACTGGATTAATAATAAAGTCACCATATCACAAAAGAGATGTTTACATTATGAATTGTAAGATTAGTTTATGATATTCAAGATTACATGTGTACCACCTTGGTAAGTGTGGCAAACGACAGAAACAGTGCAGCCAACAGCACTGATCAGAGAAAGAACGTTGCAACAGTGAGAAATGTGTGCCCAACACACAGCAAGGAATAAAAAGACATGACTTACCAGCTGACTACTTGAAATATCTAGAATTTTCTCAAGGTCTTTAATATGATGTGTGACCTCTTTCAAGAGGAGCTTCAGTCTGTTTCCAATGACATGCACTTTTTCTTTGGCTTCAAGACAGTCTTTGCCTTCAGCATTCACTAGCAATTGGCAGGACATATCTTGCAGTGATGCCACCTTCAACTGAGACTCCAGCAGTTCACGTCTGATTTGCTGTTGCCAATGCAAGCATCAGATTTTTTTTATTGGCGTGAAAAAAAAAAAAAAAAAAGAAAAAAAAAGGGGAAAAAAAAAAAAGGGAAAAAGCTAGAACAATCTCACCAGAAGTTAAACTGCAGCCTAGTGGTTGCCTGAGATTTTAAATCATGAGTTAGGCTACTAAAGAAAGTGAGTAGCGTTCCCTACCAAAATAAAGGTAGTTACTGACGTTAGTGCTACAGCTGTGTGTTAGCACGCAATATACAATGCTAACCCTCAAGTGAAAGATAAATGTGATTAGGTGTTTTTCTGGCAATGCATTTTGGGAGTGAAAGGGGTGTTTATAGCCCTACCATTAGAAGTCTGTGATGATCCTGCAGCATTTCTGAGTCCAGGTTTGGATTGATGGGAACAATCTCATTTTTTCTTCTGTCAATATTCTCTAACCAAAGCAGCAAACCATGACTCATTTCGTGGAAATCCTGCAAGAGATGAGTGATGATTTCAATAGTGTAGCAGAAAATACCAGTCAAATTCAGGTTTTTTAGTTTATCTTATGATAGTTCCTACTCACTAAATAATGTAAGTTACAAGGAAGTGTAGAATATTATATTAGAATACTACTCCACAGATGACAAATTTATTAAAAATTGGGCTGGAAACAGATGCTTCAGGTAGCACAGGTGTATCTTTCAGTAAACACATGCTGAAGCTTTATTTTGGCTTGTATGGGCAAGTTTCAGACTGGATAATGAACACAGGAGATAACAATATGGTTTAGATTTTCGATATGTGGGATGCTGACAATTTATAATAAGTGAAGTACAGACCTGGCACTGCATTAATGCATCCTGCAATGAACAGCGCCAGTCTTCAATCATGTTGCACACATGGTCCCAGCGCAGATTCATCTGAGACAGGTGCTCTTGCAGCTTCTTGCTCTCTTCGCTATCAGACTGAGTGAACTCTGAGCTACACAGATTGATGGATAAGATGATCGCTTTGCGGTTATCAATTGCTTTCTGCAGCTCCTTGATGATAAAACAAAGGTGGATAGGGAAGAAAGGATGGAAATCAGTAAAACGTGACTTTCAGAAGAACCATGTAAAGAAGGCACCACAAAAATGTAATGATTTTCCATCAGCAGCTGCAGGATGGTACCTTACTGTAACAGTCTGTTTACTCTGGATATGAGATTTCTTTGCTCACTCTGGGACTCTGAAAATGTTCACTCTAACATCTACTAAAATTTTACTGTGAGCATAAACTAGAACAAGCCAATTAAACTTGTAAAGTCTTAAAAGCCTGAAGTCATAGTTGAATTTTAAAGTCCTGGCTCATATTTCAAATATTTTAAAGAAAGAGCAGGCCCAACAAAATTTAAAGATATGTAGGACAATTGTACTTTAGCTTTTCCTAACAGTAATAAAACTTTTGCCCTCACTTCTCAGTTTTGCTGACAAACACAAAACACAACATGTTTTAAAGCAGAAACTGCTGTCAACAGTGTTTTAAAATACAAGCTTTTACTGAGGGAAAAGAAAACACAAAAAGAGCATGAACAACTTACTCCAGTTTATAGAAATGAGACCTGTGTAAAAACTCTTGATTTGTTTACACTAGAAGCCACATAAGAAACCCCACCTCTTTGGCTTAGAGGACATTAATGGGCTTTCGAAGAGTGGGTGAGACAAGAACAGGATTCTTATGAAATGCCCCCTTTTCCACCTACTTTACAGCATTTATTTAAAAGTCCATGTCACAGTGACCTTTTTGGTACTTATGGCAGCTATATTTGGTTTTCAGTGAAGATCAGCATTAATATGCTTTAAATGGATCACTGCCGGAAACAGTCTTTACTATCTGTCCACCTCATTCCTAGCATGGAGCCTGGTGCATTTTGACATTGGCTCCCATATTTTTGTGCCCAAGCTTGTAAGATGCTAATAACTGAAAGTGAAGTTGTAGACCATCACATCTGCAGATCTTTATAGCTGTAAAACCTCCAGGAGAGATCACAAAGGCAGCATTCAGATCCTGTGGCATCTGAGATGACAGAAGAAACAGGAATGTTGCAAAGTAACACCAAATTTTTCCTCTGTTGTCCTGGTGACAGCAGTGGGTAGGCTACAACCCCTCTGGGCACTCTCTCCTCCTTCCACACAAAGTAATATGTCTCAGTGAGGCATGTAATTTAAAGTGGCTGTTTTGTTACCAGATTAACTAGAAGAGATTTGATTTAGCTTGGCTTTTTTTTTTCTTTTGTTTGCTTTTGTTTTGTGTGTGGGTTTTTTTGTTAGTTTGGTTTTGTTTGGTTGGTTGTTTTTTTTCTTTTATCAGCTTGGCCGATATAATTCTGGAACATTCTGGAATTACAGAACTGTAACAGTATTTCAAAAGTTCATTTGGATTATACAGTAAATGCCAGTGGTACATTTTTCTGCCAAAAGGTGATTCATAAAATCACTTTCCCAATTACTTCAGTTATCAGTGATATAGCCACGTGCAGAATGGAAAAAACCAGCTGCAACTATTGGTAACCTCTTCAAGATACCTGTTGTGCTCAGATCTGTTTACAAGGTAAACTCACAAAAAGGAGAAATAAAACTCACTTTGAGTTTTTTAATTCTGAGCTCAATAGTTTGTATGTCAGTGCTGAGATCAAGGCGGTGAAGCTTCTCCAGTTCCTCTTCAGTATCTCCCAACCAAGCCCAAACACTATTAAGGTCGGAGTTAAACTGCTGCCATTGCTGAAGGTTCTGCTTCATCCTCAGCTCCTTGCTTAGAGCTTGAGCCTGGATTAATTCCCATCGGTCAATTACACCTGGAACGATAAACACCAAATTGAACAAAACCAAAAAAATACTAGCTAGACACAAAATTGCATCAGTTGAATTCTGTGCAGGACAAAAAAATGCTCCATAAAAATTAAAAAACTCTAACCCACAAACTAGAATTACAGAATCGTTATTGTTTAAAAAGACCTTTAAGATTATCAAGTCCAACTGTTATCTAACTCTACCAGGGACATGACTACAACATATCCCTGAGCACCATATCTAGACAGCTTTTAAATACATCCAAGGATGGCAATTCAACCACTTCCCCAGGCAGCCTGTTCCAGTATTTGATAACCCTTTTGGTATAGTTCTAGCTTAATTTTCACACTGAAAACTAAGTTAGATCAAAGAACATGATGTTGGGGAGAAAGAATGAAGAATCTGGATGATTCCAGGTAGCAGGAAATTTTAACACTTTCTAATCTCACACTTCTATGAACAGAATTAAGTGATAGATGCAGGTTTCTAAAAGAGGTTATGCTGGTATGAAGACAACATAAATTAGCATAGATGCAAAGTCTAAATATGTATAACTAGACACATACTTATTATAATTTTCATTAGTGTTTGTATCTGTCACAATTTAATACTCACACCTCTCTACACTCACTTAAGCTACTGATGATGCATTGAATAAATACCTGCACTAAAAAGAAATAAATTAAGGGCTATTTCTTCTTATTAGTTATCTTGAAATGCTATGGCAGGACAAATAGTATCATTCCGTTACATTAAAAAAAAAAAATAATCAAAATAAAGTAGACTGTATTTGTAGCATAACATGCCAAGCTAAGAATGGAGATGTTGCCTTTATAGTCTTTGGAACAAATTCATGTTTTTACAATGCAATACCTCCTGTTCTACATCTGATGCTTAAAATTAATCAGGTGAATACTTCTACCAGGTGAACATAGATTTCTGTACTGTAGACATATAATATTCAAAGTGAAAGGTAATATCAGAAGAAATGACGGCTGACTGACTTATTTTGTACAGCAATGTAAGCTACCTTTTTTCATCAGAAAACATTCAACAAAGCACTGCATCCACAGGGCCTTTCCAAAAGACTTGCAGTTATGTCTCATCATATGAAGGGGTTCTTAAAATGCACTTGTATGCCTTATCTCTTTATAGAGCGTATACAAGAAACACTACTCCTACTAAGACATGGTAACAGATGTAGTCATGTAAATATATATGTCAGTAAATAACACTAACTGTTTATTCATTAAAACTTTGCATGTTTGCTACTTTCTAGATGCCTTCCATCAAAGAACTAAATTTTACTTACCAGCAGTTTGTGTTTCAGTGCTGTTCAGGTTAATAAGTCCAGATAATTTTTCTTCTTCCTCCTTCAGTTTATATCCAAGCCTTTTTACTGAGTCTATGCTTCCGCTGCATTCACCTAGTAGTTTCATCTGTGTTAACAAACAAAAAATCCCATGTTGATATGCACTTCACAGGACTAATTGCATGAAAAAAGCAAATTGCAATGCAATTTCCAAAATTTTCAAAAATGAAGTCTAGGTGTGAACATAAAACACTTTAACAATCTGTCCTGATTCTATGAAAGAAATGTATGTGGAGACAATAAAGACTTAAAGCGCAAGCTCAAACTAAATAGAAATAACTCAGTGCCACTGTGCCAAATCATGCTGGATGACTATAGATGTCATCTATTCTAAATGTTAAAGACACTATGGCAAAGACACCAGAAGATGTAATAAAGGAAATAAACGTAAGTGTGGAAACATTACTATATATCCAAGCAGCTAATCCTTCAATTCTGTCAGTAATAAAAGTATTTGAATGATTTATAGAGAGATTTTTCTTCCAGAAAATCTTTCTGAGAAAGCGTTTTAATGACAGATTCCACATGTGCAGCCTTGCATACAAGATGCCTGTTTATAGTTCAGCAGCAAGAGAAATACTGTACATGAAACTATAAAACTTGCTTTTAAAGGCAGAGGATTTTAAACCAAGGATATCACCATTAGATGGATAAAAACATGTGTGAGAAAGTACTTTTAGACATCTGCAAAAATGTAATGGGAAAATAAATTCCTGAGAGTCATGCTCCTGTAATCTTATGCTATTGTAAACACACTAATATCATAAATGATGATAGCACATGGTTAAGAGTAGCAACCATATGAGTGAGTCAGTCTGAGGAAGAGTAGTATCTAATTGCTTTGTTGAAACAGTTATATTTCTTTCAACAGCAGCTTGGAGCACTGCTTCATTTGTGCTCCAAAATACACGCACATATCCTTTGTAACTGGAATCCAGCTCTGGTCCTGTAGGTGTTTTGCTGCGGATGATGTTTTCTGTTTGCTGTATTTGGAAACGACTGGTGTCTAAGGCCTTGTCCAGCTGACGGATATGCGCTTCCAGGGCACCAGGTTCTCCTGTACCAAAACCAAAAAGAGTGATTCTTACCCAAGTTTTCCCAAAGTTTTTTTGTAATCTTTTGCTCAGGCAGAATAAATATCAGGAACGCTTTCTCAGTTAGAAAGTGACTGCAACAGTATGAGTGGTAGAATGTCAAAATGAACTGATAACTAGTACATTAGAGGGTGTTAGCGACCTTCAGAGGACAGATGACTATACCAGTGAACATGCTTGCCATAAGCATACTACCAAAGAGTTCATAGTTTAAAGCAGGCTTGCAAACAATTCTGAAGCGACTTTTTCCCTCAGAGAACTCCCTCCTCACTTCTCTGAAGGTGAAAGTTCTTGGCAAAGTGTGCTCTAACCTCCCTGATTTTGGAGATTGCCTTACTCCCTCAGTTTTACAAACACTCTCAAATAAAGCCTGTATCTCATATTCTTGATCTAAATCTGTGTTAAAATCTGATTTCTCCTCATTTGTCTTTTTATTACTTCTCTCCACTAAAAACAATGGGATTTTGATCTACATAAAAAGATCCTATTTGTATACAGTTCTGAAGACTAAAAGTGATATACAAATGCTAATTGGTATTCTCAAGATCTGTAGATGATTTGATGTCTTGAAGGCCCACAGCAAGTAGTCCACGACTGATTTAGGCAACCACACTAAGCAGCAAATTTTATAGTATTTTTCCAATTACATGTTTGACAAAAAATATTTTTAACAAATCTGTAAAACGGTACTATTCATCCAAGACATTTGAAAGTCATACCAATATTTTTTGATGCAGGACTAACTTGTATTTTCCTTATAGAGGTCACATCTGAATTCTGTGATATGAATTATCTACAGCCAATTCTAATCTCAAGCAGGCTGCAGCCTAGAGGACCACGAGATCCCTCTTGTCTATATTCTATCAGTATGCCTGGTTTTCATCTGTCTACAAAGACAGTTTGAATATATTCATAAAGACACAATTAAAAACATGCATAGAGGGGGGATCCTTCTGTCCACTAATTACGGAATAGGAATCCTCTTGAATGGTTAATCTTCCTTCACACAAAACATCACCTCACCCCAAATGGATGGAACCCAGCATTGCTTTTGTTTCACTACTTTCAAAATTTTCACAGGTCGGGAAACTTCACAAATTTTTCTTTATGTAATGCTATTAATACTCTTAATCAATCATAAGACTGTTTCACTAATATGGGGAAAAAAAAAAAAAAACAAAATGACAGTGAACTTGAGGTCTGTGCCACAGATGTTGAGATTTTAAATGTCAGCTATTTCAAATTTGCAATGAAGTCATTATTTCAAAAGAGGAAAACCGTGAAATCATAAGAGAAGGTATTTGTAAGTGCATCTAATCCCTCCAAGAGAGCCATCTAACAAATGAAACAGTAGGTTCAAACTTTTGTAAAATGCAACATAAAATATCTGCCAATATAAAAGACTAAGGCAAAGACATCAGCATTGTTATGAAACAACTAACCTAAAAATTTACATCGAAGTAATAATCCAAGCTGTGACTGTGTTAAAAAAATAAAATAATAATAATAAAAAAACCCCAACTGAACAGTTGTTTTTTGAGCTATATATTTTCCTTCTACCTTAAACTTTTGTAGAAAGTACTCTTCTCAGAGACATAACAATGTATTAAGTCCTGTTGAGAAACTCCAGAGAATAAAGGCCAATCAGAGTAACCTATTGATCAGTTTAGTCTCGTTAGCTGAGGTGGGAGGGCCAATACTTCAAACATCATTGTTTCATCCATGCACCTAATACCTCTTTAAGCGCAGCAGTAAAGCAGGATGATTCTACATTAACATGCCAATGCTGCCATATAAGAACTATTTATGTTGTGAAAAGTCTAGCAGATGCTAAGAGAAGAGAGAGAAGTTATGCTTGCGTGCCAAGGTATTTGCATCTGGCTATGCTTAGTCTTTTTTGATGCCTACCAGAGACATTTTTGAGTGCGTTTTCTGTGAGTGTTACATAGGCCTCAAGAGTTTCAGGGATCTCTACATCTGAAAAAATAAAAGCACAGACTAAATTGACAGCTCAGCAATGGCTGTCTCATTACAGGAGTCCTTTTCACAGGATGGGATATCTAGACAGTTCCAGTAACAAACATCCTTTCTGGAGAAGGAAAAAAAGATGAAGACTGAAACACATGGAGCCTGCTACAGAGTCTCTTAATATCCAGGCAAACCTGACTCTTTTCAGAGCAATGACCTGGAAAGCAAAAGACAACCACAAGATCAGAGTATAATATACCACTATGTTTTCCCTCACAACTGTCGGCATTTGGGCACTTTCACTCATTAGGATTTATTACACAAAGCACACATGCTTAGAAAGGATTTCCAGCTTCACTGGAGAGCAAGACTCAAGATCCCACATCAGGCTAAACATCCAGCTGTTGGAGTCTTGCCTGGGTAAGGACTGAGTTAAGATTTACTTAAGCACTTGATGATTTTGTCTGTGGATCTCTCCCACAGCATTTCTTCATCAGTTTGTTCTGGACTTCTTGCCATATCCAGTATAGTTTCCTCTAGTCAGAATAACTTACAACTCATTGCTGTTACAGATGATATGTGCCATCTGGCAGGCCACAAGCAGAAAGACAGAGCCAATTCCCTGTCATACCATATACGCCTTTGCAATTTTCCAAGGCTGTAGTCATCCAGGAATCTCCATTGCTGTGTCTAAGGCCAACAAGGTCACTGGAATCACTTAGGGAAAGCTATTTAAAATCTTCAGGGGCTATTTAAAATACTTTTCCATGAGCATCTTGGCCAAGCAATCATACATGTAATGTTTGCTGCTTTTTACTAGGAGAGAACAGGACACATGATTTGCCACCATACCTGCTATACCAGCTGCTCCTCTCAGGTAGAAGTCCTTATCATGTCCTCCATCTTCTTCCTCAGAGTGCAGTGCCCGTGAAACAGCTGTCTCCAAGTCTCTGCTAAGGTCGTAGTCATGATCCCACTCCAGGGGAATGGAGTCCACGCTCGCAGGGGTATCTCGCCCTGATCGCTCGCTTCTCACAGGCTGGGAAAGAGGCATCGAAAGGTTGGAAGAGGGGTGCGGGGAGAGAATGCTGTCCGTAGATTTTTCATGCCAGTGTATGTCAGAGAGATCTGCTGATTCATCGAGATCCACCTCTCTGTCAGAGAGGTCGTGTTCGTCATCTGTCAGCTAGAAGCATAATGCAAACAGAACTGATCAATGAAATATGCAGAGGCACTGCATGGTCAGCCTGGATCAGTGAAATAAAGTAGCATTAGGCAACAGTGACACTGATAGGGATTCCATTTTACATTCTTCTGCAATTCCCTTTCTTTATTTTAATGTGCACTAAAAAAAATGAAGCAACAAAAAAGTTCATAATGCCAGCTCATTTTAATTATTTAAGGCATCACAGTGTCTCACATCAAGTAAACGTTTCCAGACTTTTTACTGATGCCACTGCAATACAGACAACAAATTAAAAAAATTCTGCAATCAAGTCATAGGAAGGATAAGTGACCTTTATTGTGATCACTGCTCTCATTATATTCTTTCTTATTTTGAAAACCCTGGGTTTTATTTCTTTCCTTCATTAGTACTTAAGCTACCAAAAATTGTTTAGCTCTCACTTATTCAAGCTGTGTGTTCAGTTCTGGAGACAAATTTCTCTCTCTTCTAATGAAGAGAATAATTTTATCATTGTTTTTTAAACAAAACAGAACTTAAGCTGCCAATGAAACTATCTGACAGAGTAGGGAGATATTCTTACTCCCCATACCACATGGCTATCCCCAGTAATAGTTTTATAAATCTCCGATTTGCATGGATTCTCATCATGATTTACAAAAATTCCAGATCCTGTGAATTTGCTCTCTGAACTGGAAATAAATAGCCTATAATGAAGGGAGGCAGATGGTCAGGGCTGTAACAGAATTAAACCACAGGATTTTCGGAAAGTTTCATTTTAGTTCATTTCAACATCTTTCTCTCTCCTCATTCTCACACTTGCAAAATGACGACAAACCAAACAAATATGTTTGTATGTAAGTATACACACAGGAAGACGGATGAGTTTCTTGTGATAACGTTCCACGCGTCCAAAGACCTCTTGACAGTAACGACGCAGCTCATCTAGTTCTTCTTCAATAACAGCTGCATCTATGGGTTCACTTTTCTCAATGAGTTGCTCACCCTGCACAATTATCTGCTCAATTTTGTTGTTGTTCAGTGAAATTTCTTGCTGGAAGGCCTGCATAAAAGAAAAGCCTGTGCTTTATCAATAAAATCAACATTACAACAAACTTATTAAGCATGCAAGTCTTAGAGTTTTTCAGCAAGAATGGTGTGGGTAACAAACAGGGATCATTTCAAATATTCCAACAGGAGGAACTACAAGCAATTACATTTAGCATTCCACAGTCTTTCTAGCCAAAACCAGTGATACTTCATGGCTTACCATCTCATTCTTCATTTGTTGTATTTGGAAAAAAAGTTCTTTAAACAAGCCATGCCCATGACCACATGTCTAGAATGAACACAGGTGCTAAAGCTAACACAACAGAATTTTGGAGCAGATCATCCTGAGTGCCATCAAGTGGCACGTACAAGAAAACTAGGGGATTGGGCCCAGCCAACATGGGTTTAGGAAAGGAAGGTCCTGCCTAACCAATCTTATTTCCTTCTGTGACTGGGTGACCCATCTGGTAGACAAGGGGAAGGCTGTGGATGTGGTCTACCTAGATTTCAGCAAAGCATTCGACACAGTGTCCCACAGCATCCTCCTGAAAAACCTGGCATTCTATGGATTGGACAAGTGTACCCTTTGCTGGGTTAAAAACTGGCTGGATGACCGGGCGCAGAGAGTGGCTGTGAATGGTGCTGCATCCAGTTGGTGTCCAGTGACCAGTGGTGTCCCCCAGGGATCAGTACTGGGCCCAGTTCCATTCAACATCTTTATTGATGACCTAGGTGAGGGGATTGTGCCTACTGGTAGTAAATTTGTGGATGACACCAAGTTGGGGAGCAGTGTTGATACCCTGGGGATTAAGAAGAAGCTGCTGAGGGACCTGGACAGGCTGGGTCAATGGGCTGAGGCCAATGGTATGAGATTCAACAAGGCCAAGTGCAGGGTCCTGCATTTTGGTCACAATAACCCCATGTATCGCTACAGACTGAGGGATGAGTGGCTGGAGAGCGGCCCAGTAGGGAGGGACCTGGGAGTGCTGGTTGACAGCTGGCTGAACATGAGCCAGCAGTGTGCCCAGGTGGCACAGAAGGCCAACAGCATCTTGGCTTGTATCAAGAATAGTGTGGCCAGCAGGTCTAGGGATGTAATTCTGCCCCTGTACTAGGCACTGGGGAGGCCTCACCTTGAGTACTGTGTGCAGTTCTGGGCCCCTCACTTCAAGGATATTGAGGTGCTGGGATTGGGTCCAGAGGAGAGCAATGAGGCCGGTGA
>JAAGNO010024949.1:115087-134090 GCA_033439905.1 Ceryle rudis
TGAAGGGACTGGAGGGAAAGTCTTATGAGGAGAGGCTGAGGGAGCTGGGGTTGTTCAGCCTGGAGAAGAGGAGACTTAGGGGGGACCTTATCACTCTCTACAACTACCTGAAGGGAAGCTGTAATCAGATGGGGGTCGGGCTCTTCTCCCAGGCAATTAGTGACAGGACAAGAGGGCATGGCCTGCAGCTGTGCCAGGGGAGGTTTAGCTTGGATATTAGGAAGCACTTCCTCACAGAAAGTTGATAAAACGCTGGAATGGCCTTCACAGGGAGGTGGTGGAGTCGCCATCCCTGGAGGTGTTTAAGGAAAGACTGGATGCTGCACTTAGTGGCATGATTTATCTGATGTCATGATGTTAGGTCATAGGCTGCACTTGATGATCTCAGAGGTCTTTTCCAGCCTCAATAATTCTGTGAATCTGTGATAACAAGACATTTGATATTTTTCTCTCCATATAATGATTTATGATTTTGCTGCAGAAATGGTTAACAAATGTAGTAATTTTTAGGTGTCAGAAATAATGGAGACTTGACATTAATAATTTCTAATCAACATTTCCTCTTTTGATTAGGGAATGGACACTATCACCCTTGTTTTTGATAGAAAAGTACATAGTGAAACCTGACATAGACCATAGCACCTCAAGTTTAAATCTCAGCCTGCAAGTAAGGGACTGCATCAGGCTACATTTTTGCATAATGTTTCTTAAATTCTTTTCCTACCATCAATGCTTTTATCCTTTCTGTCATCCCTTCTCCCATTACCATTCATTCATTCTTTACCTTAAGTTGCTTTATCTTTGCTTGGACATCACACTCTGAGAAATGCTCAATGTTGGTCAGCTGCAGGTCCATCTCTGTTAGCCATACCAGGATGCTATCACGTGCTGTCTCAAACTCCTCACGTTGACCAATAAAATGCTGAAGGGTAGAAAATCGAGTGGTATGAAATGACCAAACAACCCAAAAAGCCAGCAATAGTGCTTCTTCAAAGAAACAACTTTCATGCCTTTCAAAACTAACCTAAACTCAGTACACATTCCTCTTTACTTTTCTATAGGCTTTCTAAGGTTCTCCTTTCAATAACAACATCAACAGCTGCAATTAGCTGACCTGTGAAAGTTATCTTCTATGAAGGAGGTAGTGTTTAAGATCACCAAGCATTTCCATACAAACTTCATGCTTTGGTTAACTCAGACAAAGTGAACAGATAAGCTCCCTCCCTTTTCCAAAGGTAGAAATCCCCTCAAAACACTGTGCAAATGCATTAAACTGGAATCTTCTGGAGTACCCTCACTTCATACTTATAGTAGCGAAACTGAAGGGCTTAAAAATGGGAAAATACTTTTAGCCTGCGCAAGATGGAGGTAACTCGTTTTTGTAAGTTGTCCCATCTCTGGTTCCCCTCATGAACCATCTGCTTGAGGCTGCAGTCAGAGTCAGTGCGGTTCTCTCGGGCCAGGCGGCGGTACTGTTTATTGATCAGTTCCAGCTGAGTCAGACTTTCATGTACTTGTCTCTGGAAGGCCTAAAGTAAGATGAACAAAAGACACCATTAGATTTTTAATTACTGAAATCAGGATACACACGTAAGTCTTTCTCTCTTGACCCCACTTCTACACTCTGACTTGTGTTAACTGGTTGATTCCACGATGGATTCAGACATCTCCTGAAGGCTATGCTATTGAGAGGCTGCCTTCTGAACAAAATGACCAAAAAAAAGGAAGTTTACAATATTTTATAAAACTGACATAGTTCTCAATGAAAAATTGTGACATAAATACTTACAACTGCAAAATCACAAAAACCCCCAAACTCCCCTACCTAGGCAATCATACACCTTTGTATTTGAGAACAGAAACACAAAAAATGAATATGAAACTTAAAAAAAAAAACCAAAAAACAAAAAAAAAAACCAAAAAACCCAAACAGAAATCCAAGATTCCCATGGCTTGGGAATCCCTTGGTTTCCTTACACATATTGAATATGCTAAAGTGCAAACATTAAAGAGATTTGAGCAATTGTTTATTCTAAGTTTTTCCAAAAAAGTGAAAAATGGTACTGAAGGAATCATCTCTATCTTCAGTATACTGGTATACAAGTAAGTTTTGTCTTAAAATTCTCCTGGAAAGAAAATTCATGAACATCCATACCAACTTGTGCATAGGCAAGTGCCTGCACCATGTACTTTCAGTGCTTCCTCTACTGTTAGAAAAGTCCCAGTCACCCCAGCTGGGGAGTGGAAACAATAGGTGACTTAGCTCATGAGTTTCATGTTTTGACTAACGATCACAAAGCAAGTTGGAGAAAGCACTTTGTAAGGAAGTGGCTGAATTAATCCCTTCAAAAATAAATTAAAACCAGATTAATATTTTTTTTAAATACTCATTTTTATGTTATCATAGAAACAGAAAAGCAATCAATCAAAGGAAGACTTAAAAACATAGATTACACAATCTCTTTTTTGAATACAAGTATGCTATAGCTCCCATTACAGTACTACGAACCTGCTCTCTTGTATTCTTCACAATGCAAATAAGCAGTCAATCTCTCCCCAACCAGACACCACCCCTACTAAGGACTGGAGAAGTGTGATAGATAATATACTTCTGTACAGAAATGTTCATTAAAATAAGTTAACACATGAGATTACGACATAAACAATATATATATTCTTCATATTGTACCAGTCAAAGCTAAAAATTAAATAAACATATTTCTGCTGTTGTACCAGAGAAAAGTAAAGAAGCTGGTTTGAAAAAAAAAGAGATCAAAGTCTATAAAGTTCTCTCAATATAACTATTCTTTTCAATAAATGGCCATCAAACTGGGTAGGGGACAACAAGAAGGAGCAAATGGGCTTGCAATTGGAATAAAATGCTCAGTAGAACTAAATTCACTTAAAACTGTACAAGGAGGCAATTTTCATAACAGAGCCACAAATCTGACTATATTTACTATGATCATGAAGTCTAGAAGCGTGCAGTTGTTCTTTCACCTGTTACCAAGTCTTGTCCAGCAAAAGAACAATTGCGTATCTGTCTTCCATTTTTTCAGCTCAGCTACACAAGAATTCATCTTTTGTGTTCCTTACTGTAATCTCTTTTCATTACTCCATAAACTACTGGAGGAGAACAAGATTGATTTAGTACAGTGAAGTCAGTGAGGGCCATCTCTGACCTCTGTGCTCAGGAATGGAAAGAATCTTACACAGTCTGCTGGGTTAATTTTTTTTTCTTTCTTTGTTTATTTGTTGTGGTTTGTTGCTTTTTTTTTTTTTTTTCTTTGAGGGGGGCTTTTTCCTTTTTTAATTTAACTGCAGATATGAAGGGGAAAATAAAATTAGAAAAAAAAATTTCTAGTTAAAGCAGAAACATGATTCATTAGTATATATATGTGGCTGACTTTATACTGACTTCACAGTCAAGTTACTGCATCTGCTGAATTTGAACACCACAGTTTTTGACACTTGCATTACTGTTTTCTGGTAGGTGTAGAAACTAGGTGCTCAGAATAAAGGAAAAAAAAAAAAAGAGACAAGAACAAACTGCAGGGAAAGCAGGCTTCTGGAGAAACTGCTAAACCATTCTCTTCACAGCTAGTTCCTGCTGACACTCTGCAGACAGTAAAAATTCCACAAGTCTGCAGAAGAGGGAAGGTCACCATAAAGGTTGAGGTTCAATGAAAGACAGTTTGGGCAAAATTAGAGCAGCCGTAAAAATCAGCCAAGATATTTTTGGTATTATTTCTCGTAAAGAGAGTCACTAATTAAGAGATTTACATACTGATCATTGAATAAAAAGGCAATGGGAAGCAGGTCTGAGACAATGTCCTTGTGTCCAGGAATCAAACATTTTTGTATTACATCAACCTACTTCACCATAATGAAGTTAGGTAGTGCTTAACAACAATACCTGGCCAGTGCATTCAGAAATGTGAATGTTAATTATAAAATCTGAATCAGCACTTCACAGTTTATGTTTTTGAATTAATTGTTAAGCCAAGAAATATTAATTAGTCTTAGAAGTTAAAAAATTTATTTCTTCCTCACAGCAAATACTTCACAGCGCCTGACTGTTTACAGAGTTGCCTAAACAATTTGTTCTCTTTCCTCAGAATTATTTTTCTCACTCATCTTGATATATATGAAACTTGCAAATATGAAACTGAGTAAAAGACATTCATGTGATGTCTGTGCTTTACACACATATATACATATGTTTACACTCCATTGTAATTCTGAGACAAGTAATCACATTGTAATAAAAACAACAGAGTTATGTAACAAGCTCTTAAGCACTGACCAAGTGACAGTTTGTTAGTTTTGAAGCATGCACTTAGCTTCTAAGTCACAAGGGACATCGTGTAGACATAGTATCATTAAGGTTGGAAAAGGCATTACCATGACCATTAAACCATGTCCTGAAGTGTCACATCTACATGTTTTCTGAACTCCTCTGCTTCCCTGGGCAGCCTGTTCCAATGCTTCACCACTCATTCAGTAAAGAATTTTTTCCTAATATCCAATCTAAACCTCCTCTGGTGCAACTTAAGCTCATTTCTTCTCATCCTAGTATGTAACCATATATTGACGTATAACAATTACTTGCACAAGCATAAATTTCAGGTATAAGGATCTAAAATGGGCTATTGTACATTGTATGTAGCAGGAAAAGAGTTCAGAAGACTGGTTTCAAGAGGTGCAGAAAGAAGAGGAGGGACAACATCAGAGCAAAAGCTAGAACATGCAGCATACATTTGAAGAGGTACTTGTTGAAGGGAGATTTATGAATGCTGTGGAGCACCTACTGACTGGACATATTAAAAAACTGAAGAAGTAAAGAAGGTGAGAAATCTAACTTTGGTGAACAAACAGCAAGTGAGACTGGGTTAATTTGTTAGCATTTTCAGTTGTTACCTTCTACTGTTTTTTCATCCTAGAAACCTGCCACTGAAGGCAGCTACAATATCATCAACTCCACCATATTAATACGGCATCTCTGCTGATTGACTTGTGTATGGGAAGAAGACCAGCTGGCTGCTGTAATGTGATCAGTAGATACTAAATTTCAACTATTATAAATCACCTCAAATTTCTTCAGTTCTTCCTTAGCAACTGTGTAAAGCACACCAGATGAGCTTGGGAAAGCAGCTGTCCTCTCAGAGGCTTTTAGCCAGTCTTCAAATCTAGAGTAGTCATCCAAAAACTTTTGCCACAGCCGCCACGTCTCTTCAATTCTGCAATAGATGGAAAATTAGGGAATGCTTGCACTGAAGGACAGGTAAGCTATAAAATGTTAACTACAACAGCAAACTAGCACTGCACCAGACAATAACTGGCTCTTAATCTCAGACAGCCAGACCTCAGGGAAGGCTGCTTCATTCCAGACTGAGCTAGAATAAGATGACAGAATTATTTTTGATGCATCTAATTTTGGAATCAGTATAAAAAGAAACTTGTAAGTATGCAATAGGAGTTTTAAAAATCTGAGCACATGCTAAATAACTTCTGAAATACAGTCCAGTGTAGTTACCTAAGCCAATATTTTAAAGATCAGAAATTCTGCATTATCTTCAACTGCAGAATTTTCTTTTACAGAATGCTAAAGATGTTGCAGCATATATTTTGAAGTTCTCAGTCATTATTCTGCATTGCAAAGGGACGTGAACTTTTTTTTTATTTACCAAAAAGTGGCAAAATGCTATCTCTCAATATACACTGTAAACATATTTTTATTAAAAAAGAAAAAAAAATTAAAAGTTATTCCAACATTAAAAAAAAACCCCAAAACACAAACAAAACCAACAATTTTACTTCAATATGTAAAAATAGTGGCTGACTCTTGGTGCTGAAATCAAACTGGCTTAATACCGAGACTGTAAAATCCCAACAACTTCTCCACTTGATTTAAAATAACAAGACCTTTTTTTGGGACAGGTTGTATTACAGGAGAAATTTGTCTTTTTTTTTTTACATAGACAATACATCTTCCCTAATTCTTAGATATGCAGGTCTGAAAAGAACCTGCTCCAGACAAAATTTATGCTCTGTTGACGGTATGTTGTTTAACCAGAAGTTTGACATCTGGAAAGTTGCTGTTTCTAGTACAGTAAAGATCCTAAATGCTGGTACAAATCTACTAAAAGCATAATGTATACATTGGAAGAGAGTAAAATAGAGTTCAATGTCTTGTTCCACATTAACTTAAAATAGTTCCAAATAAATTTGCTGGACACAAAGAAGAAGACCTTGTGTATTTTCAAGACAGACTGCATCAAAGATGTAATTTATAAGCTGTATTTATATATATAGATATATACACATACTATACAAGAATTACCATGGTAATAGCATAAAATTACTTAAACATAGCAATTTGTAGATATAGCGCAGCACAATTTAAAAGCAACTATTTTTTGCATAAAATAAAGAAAATCTTTACTAAATAGATCAAGAATATCCCACAAAACCAAAGATCATATAAATTTCTATTCAGCAGTTTGAAAAGCCATAAACCCAACCTATAGTTCGTGATATGACTTTGTAAATACCACAGAAGTCAGTGACCCCTACACCCTTTTCTTTGGTACTGCAACCCTATAACATACATCCCATCGTGTATTTGTGCCTGTGGAAGGAAACACTAATTTGTAAGCAGTTTAGACTTACTTAAGCCGCCTTTCCATTGACATTGCACAAATGTTCCTCCACCTTCTGTCCAGATTGCGTGTAGCCTGCTGGATAGAGTCACACTCTGCTTCTGTGGCACAAGCATCACAGTCATGAAGAAGCACTTCACATAGATTGAGAACAGATGCCACTCCAGTGCTGTGTTTCTCTATGTCCCTCTGAAGTTCCTGCAGGTGAAGAAATTAATTCTTAAGAGAAATTGCAAAACATGTCTAAATACAAATGCATTTCTCTTATTCTTATTAAAAAGAAAAATCAATAAGCTTGCACACAGGGAAAAAACATCCAGTGGAGACCTATTAAGAGACTGCATCTGCACAAGTGGTGGTGCAATGTTATCAATGAGGCCAGGAGAACCCGGCAGCATGCACAGCTCTCCCAGGGACTGCAAACACCAAACCATCACCTGGGACAAAGTGACAGAGCTTTGCATGCTCAGCTGAGTGTCTTTCACATACATTTAATCAACATCACCAATAAATGGTGGAATTATTCACAGCCCTTTTGCTTTATCACAGAGAATGTAAAGCAGAAGTTAGTAAGAGAAGTGTGACAAGAAAGTATGTTCTTATCTACTGCAAGGGTTTGGTGAAGCTACCCTCCATGAACCTACTCTTCCCCAGGTGAGGTAGCTGCAAAGTGTCATGTTTGATATGGAGACTGGCAGCAACATACGTTGAACAGTGCATGTCCATAAGGAGATTTTTCTTCCTTCAGCTTTCCAATTCTATAGCATTTTCATTGGAAATGGAAAATTCAGGACAGCTAAAGAAAATGGACTTAAAACTGCCTTAGCACTTGTTATATGTGATCACTATTATTTATCCCGTTTTGTTTCTTGGTTGCAATAGCTTGTTCTACACTAATGATAATGTTTCATCTTGAAGCAATGTTTCAGCTTCAGTTTTGAACTACAGGTTCAAGTTAAGACATGCCACAAAAGGAATTGCCCATTGCTGTTGAATCAGCTCAAGGAAAAGAAAACCTACTTGACTTCTGCCTACATTTGCAATGAATCACTAGAATATTAGATGGAATGTAACAAAGACATAACCACATAATGCCAATAGTGACAAAGAAGTACTAATGTGACTACACCAGAAAAATGATATATTACATCTAGGATACTATGTTCACTTCTGATTCAGATGAAGAAAAAACTATTATGACAATTAGAGATGTGGATGTTTATTTAAAAGATCAAGAACTTGGCAGCTTGAGGATGAGTAGAGATAAACTGCTCTTTATAATTTTGCTAGTGAAGTAACTATAACGTGCAAAGGGAAATACAATGTCAGCATATTGTACCCACATACATTTAAGGTCTAACTAGAGGAACTTTTCTTACAGCTAGCAATATGATTTTCTAAAAATGCTTTCCAGCGAGAAATGTGATCTAAACATAGATCAACAAATTTGTAATGGGGCATGGTCAATTTATATCAACCATCTAATTAGGTTGTTTGTGGTAACAGGGGTTGGACTCAGTGAAGTAATCTATTTCCTCTTCTCATCTAGGAAACAGAAGGCTATTTTGTGAACATCTACATGAGTGGAAAATCAAGTGGAAAATCACAATGTTTTCTTCCTCAGCACTGGCCCTTTCACTTCCACTTGCCTGAAAAATACTCTTTCATTGTGATATCCAAGTGCTTATTCTTCTTTCTACCCATCCTGAAATGTTATATAAAGAAACAGATGCAATACTCTACGAAACACATACTCCAGACAGTTATGAGATGAGGTTAAGCAAGTTCAGGTAATAGAATCTTCTCTCTGCTGTTTTAGAGTAAAGCAGTACTGAGAACTGCTGGTCCTAAGGATTCCTGAGGATTAATTCTTTATTATTCACCAACAGAATCTTTATACAAGTAATGTCTACACTGTTTTTCTCTTCACAGCCTTGCATTTCTTGCCTAGATTTTAAAATTTTCTATATTTGTTAGAGAACATTTAGCCTTTGAGTTAGTTCACAAAGGAGCATCAATTTTATGCACTGCTGTCACATACATACAACTTTTTTTCCTTTGTCAACCCAGAAGCAAATGTAATTTTGTATATGGACAACTGGTAGCACTAAAAGCAGGGAACATAACAAGATGTCAGTGCAAGATAAAACATGGTAAGACCATAAGATCACTTACAGAAGAAAGATGAAATACTTGAGAAGATGGCCAATGTACTGGTCTTCTGGGATACAGTGGATAGTGACATATCCTTTGACTACATTCATTCTGCCATTCATCAAAGGTGGGTGTATTTTTAAAAAATCATTATTAAGATTCATCTCTATTTCTCCCCTTTGGAGTTCAAATTAAACCACTCACATTGAATATCACTGCATGCGTCACTGTGTGGAGATCACCACAAGGAAACAGCAGAAGGCACAGATATACCAGTCCCTCTGCCCAGAATAAGTCCCATGAGAAGTGATTATAACAAACTGTGGAATGTCTGCATACACTTACTAGTAAAAAATATAAAGTATCTACTTTGTTGATAGCAGTATTTAGCTGTGCCCAGCACTTTAGTGTCTCAGAAACACCACTCGTCAATGCCACTTGTGTTATAAGTTACTGTCCCTATGTAAATTACATATAGATTATTAATAAGCAATGCTACACAGCCATGTAGCAAATCACTTGGGGAGCCAGCAAAAACTCTGAGGAGGTTCTTGGGTTTCAGTGTCACACTCAGCTTAAAAAAGCAAAATGTCAGTTCGTACAATTAATAAATTAATTATTCTCAAGACGTTCTGGCACTCTTCTTTCCCAATGCATTTTTTTTTTTTTCCTCTGGAGAAAGAACTTAGGAAAACATGTAACACATTTCCAGTGAGGAACCAGAAAGGTATTTTTGCCAATAAATAACTAACAGGAACACAACAGAACAACAATCCTCCCCAGAAATGTGATTCTAGGTGAAACTGCACTGGGCAGTACAGGAAAGAGAAAGTATGGTAAATCTGCTTATGAGCAACATGAGATATAATGCCAAAAATTTGTTGACATTTTTCTGCCCACTCTAGCGTTGATTATTTTGTTCTAGCACTGCATAAAGGCTTTGTGTGCTGCAAACCAACAAATTTTAACTTCACATGTATAGCTCATGCATCTTTGCATGCAAAATGATTTTCAAACGAGCTGCAAAATAAAACTGAGTTAGAAATGTTGCTTAAAAATTTTTCAAGCATGTGAAAAATTTTGCAAGGTGTATTAGGAGTCAGTTTTGCCTCTGGGAACAGACAATTCAAACAAACAAAACCCACAAATCCCAAAGGAAAAAAAAATTGGAATAACTTGTTCAAGTTACATCTATTGATGCCTTACCTTTCACAGAAAGGTCAATCAGCTCCTGGTGGATTCGATGTCAAGGCAGCAGAAGGCTCTATAAGTGACACAGTAAGTACCACTTGCCTTGATATTTTAACACTTCTTTGCCTCATTCCCTCTCAGCATTGAGCTGAGTATGAGCAGCCCAAGGTCACTCTACTTTTGTTCTCCCCATGTCATCATGCATCTGATAAGTGTGCTGTATTTTACCTGCTGTTCATTTAGCTTCCTTTGTATCTCCTCAGAGTCACAAGTTTCATAGACAATAGGTTTGGACAGCTCTGACTCGATGTGGGCAAGCCAAGATCTCAGGCTACTCATGTTTTTATCCAGCTGCTGCACTGCAACAAGGGTCTCCTTCAACTTCTTTACCCTTTAAAGGAAGTGAAAAGGCAGCATAAGTATATCCTGAAGGAGAATTTCCACAGCATGTGTTTCAGGATGTTTTCAAAGAAAGGTAACTTAGATGGCAGTCTCTGTTCTGAAGTTTTCCTTTATTATTTAACAGATGTGTGTATTGTATGCACAAATAGTCCTGGATTCATAGGTTTTGGTTAAGAAAAATTAAGAGCTTACTAATGCCAGACAACATTTTCAAAGCTTCTGTACCTTTATCAGTTGAGATAAAAGTTAGTCAAGAAAGGAAAACTTTTTTTTTTTTCTGTTAATGAACTCACACACACCAAAGTCGCAAAACAATCTAAGTAATTTCATTGTGTATTTGACCAACAGATGAGTACTTCTTGAACTACAAATAACTTAACCATTTAACTAGTACTGGTGATAGAGTACACTGAGTTAACAGGCTCAGAAGGAAAGTCTGAGAGACCTGGGACTATTTAGTTTGGAGAAGACTGAGACAGGATCTTATTAAAATTTACAAATATCTGAAGGGTGGGTGTCAAGTAGAAAGGGTCAGTCTCTTTTCAGTGGTGCACTGTGATAGGACACAAACCGGAACACAGGAAGTTCCACCTCAACATGAGGAGAAACTTCTTTACTGTGAAGGTGACAGAGCACTGGAGCAGGCTGTCCAGAGAGGTTGTGGAGTCTCCTTTTCTGGACACTTTCAAAACCCGCCTGGGTATGTTCCTGTGTGGCCTGCCCTAGGTGATCCTGCTCTGGCAGGGGGGTTGGACTCTATGATCTCCAGAGGTCACTTCCAACCTCTACCATTCTATGATTCTAGGCCTTTTTCACCCCAGTGATTTCTAAACACTGAACTACATATCACAGAATGGTTTGGGTTGGACGGGATCTTTAAAGATCCTCTAGTCTGGATCAGCTCCCTGGGCAACCTCTTCCAGTGTGAAGACTTGTTCTTGAATAAATAAGTTTTAGAGAGAGAAATCCATCTGAGAACTTATGAGAACTTAATGAGAATTTCTGAGTCCTAAGGGCTGCTTTAAGTTGTTCTTGGTCCCTAAATGGACTACAAATTAAAACACATTAAAGTACAATGTAACTGCATGGTGATATTTAAGTAGGATTTTTCATGAAACCCTGACCCTGCAACAGCAAAGACCAGGAAAATGGAACGTATTGGTCTTTTCTTTTTTTTTTTTTTGTTTGTTGTCTGGTTTGATTTGTTTGTTTGTTTGTTTTGTTTGTTTTAATTCAAAGTTACATTAAGCTTAGGGAATCAGGAATAGTTTGACTGACTAAACCTTCATCCTATGTTGATATTTTTTCCTTCAGCCTGCTTCACCTGCAAAAATATCTTTCAGTAATTCCCTTCCTCCTATCCCCATGTTACATAACATATATTAGTGGATTCTGAAATTGTAAGCTTTTCTTTTTTTCCCCTCCATTTATGTAGTATCACAAACAATTTTGACTATCATTCCCTTTTATGCTTCTATTGTTCTTCCACTTAAGTGTTTCAGTGTCAGAAAGCTTTAAGAGAGGAGTGCAGCTGGGAAGAGACTGACTAAACCAGGTTGAAAAATACAGGACTACCAGATTCATCAAACAAACAAAATGCCACCTGACTATCCCATAATTCAACCAGAGCAATTCACATTTTTTCCATAATACTAATCAGCAAATTTATCAAGTTTTTCCTTATTTAAAACAGCAGTTGCAGCTGACCTTTAAGAATCTGAGCGTCCTCTTCTTACCAGAGAAATGCAGAGATCTTAACATGAACTTAAAAATGTAAAAACTAAATATTTCAATTTTTTTAATCACTTTCTATCTATCTCTTTATATCACAGCTGGTTAAACTGTGGCTCTTTAGCACCATACATGCTTAAGAAAATTAAAAATGCATCCTCTTTGCCAGAGTCTCATGACCAACAGGGGCAGGGGTTATGGTCTAAAAAAAAAAAATCTTCGTACTTGGAAGAAAATTGTGTAGTCTGAAAATCTGTCTATGAAGGGACTAAAGTAAACATATTTGTGCTGAAAGACTGCCCCAGTCCTCAGCAGCAAGTTACCCCAAAACACAGCTATATGTTTAGCCTTGTGAATAACCAGTGTCCGGGGACACCATCTTCTCATCACCTCTGCTTGTACATACAGTACTTTGGGTTTGGGCCAATTGGGTTTGAACCAATTGAAACTTGCTCATAAGGAGACCTAGAATGTTGGCTATCACTTTTCTGGAATTCACGTACAGCTTTTCAGTCTCTGACATTAATTATGAGAGTTAAATCCTGCCCATTTCCTGCTCAGATTTTCAAGGCTGGATGCCATTGATCCTTTTCAGGCAGGCTGGAGTGGAAAGGGGAACAATGAGTCATGTCAGCCCTGTGTAGAAACAATGTCATTCTATCATTTGCAAGCCCAAGCTGTGGACCAGGGTTTTCTTGTTTGCAGTTTTATACTACCCTAACCTCTGTGCTGGATTTTATTTACATTTTGCCTGCACCACCTGATAAAGGGCCCATCATTTAGCAAGTACCCTCTTTGCCTCAGATAAACTGCATGAGAGTACATCCCTGCCAGTGCAAAAATCAGCCCTGGCCCAAATAGAGCTATTTTCAGTCACATGACCTAAGAATGAAAAATTTTAAAAAGCATGACATACTAAAAGACCACTCCAATCGAAACCAAAACCAAAACCTAATGCTAAACCTGCCCTCCAGCCAAACTGTTACAATTCCCCGCACTTAAGCACCTAAATTCCCCAACTTAAAAAAAAAAAAGTAAAGGACAACTTTCCTGTCCCCCACTACATTTACTGATAACACCGTTCTTTTTTTTTTAAACTAAAGCTAACATAACAGACTCCCTGCCTGTGGTACAAATAGAAGCAAATAAACAAGTGCTGTTTGGAGTATATTTGGCTTGCTTATTTTGAATGAACTGCAATACAGCATTGTGCCTCTAGCTACTCTGAAAACATAAGTGAACAAATAAAAGATCCATCATGTGTAAGAGTTTTCCTTCTGAATTTTAGCAGGCAAGATGCTTATACTCTTGATGTCACTGAATACTGGGCTTGTGTACAAGTAATTACATAATGTGTGTGCAACAAAAATCTCTCTCTTATAGATGTTACAGCTCAAATTTTTATCTTTCCATGCTGATGGTGGGGCCTAATAGCTAATGAAACTAACACTTCTGCTTAAGAGACAAAGAACAAATTATAAATCATTCACGTGGGATCCCTAGCCAACTGTAATTTTGACCTTTTGAGATTTCATGTTTAAACAGTTAATTATTCCAATAATCATCTTATGATTCTGTTGCAGCACTATGCATGGTATTGCAAGATACTTGAGATAACTCCTCCCCTTGATAATGAAGTTTCTGCATAGAAATCAAAGGGTTGAACCCATGGCATGGTAATTTAAAGGTTGTTTGTTTGTTTTTATATAACACACACATACATCAATCTTGCTAAAATTTCCAAATACTTAAGTCTCTCAGAAAGGAAAATTCTGCCAAATTAATTTGTTTGCTTTTATGGTTCACTAGTGAAAGCACATCTGAAAATTTGAATGGGCTTACAAAGTTTACATTTCCAGGTTCAAATTACTGTACCTTGGTTTCCACAAGAAAGTAATAACTTTAGAATATCTATTTTATATTAAAAAAAAGCAGTGAGAGAAGAACTTGGAGCTGAAATTAAGCACAAATACCTTTAATTCAACTAGTCCTAAATTAGACAGCCTTAGATTCCACTTAAATGGGAACTTCTTTGTAAATACATAACAATGCATGATATAGAACTCATAGTGACTGTGTTAGTCATTTAGACATCAGGCTACTAATATTAAACTTAAAAAGCAACATGAAAAAGGTCAGTAAGACCGTACTAACTAAATCTGTATGAAGCTCGTATAAAGCAGGAAAGCTTTTTAAAAAGACATCTGCTTGGAACTGGAGACAAAGTTTCAAGAAATACTCTTTGAAATAATGAAAAATATTACACTATTAAAATCAGGTTTTAATACATCAGCTTTAAAATAACCTTTTCATGATTAAAAAAGATTTATTGTCCAAAGTACAGTACTACTGCATACCAGGACACTAGTACCACCAGTTATATTTGCTCTTCAGATCACAGTTTCCCCTTTCATAGAGTAAATTTCTAGAACTCTGAACAGCAAACAGCAAGACTTCTAGAAAAGGTAATGTGAAGAGAAAAAAAGAGAAGCCAAATCAAAAATCCAGGATAATGTAGGCTGAGTTCAAGGGTTACATGCAGTTACAAAAGAGTTAGTGTGTACAGGACAGACCAGCTTCATGAAGTTGGAAATACTTTTTTAACAGCCTCTCTCCTTCTATGCCTTTCATTTGTAGCCATGCCCCTTTGATGACACAAACAGCGAGCGGACAAAGTCTGCTCTTTCTTTCATACATGCTCTTTTATTTAAAAACAGCAGTATAACCAGTCTACAGTTTCTTTCAGACAGTAAGAGATTTTACTAGTTGTAAGTCGGCATCAGTAACAAAAATTATTCTGGGATGCAAAAGCACCAGCCGTAAAGCAAAGTATGCTGTTACCACTGTCAACTATTTTAAAACTGAGCAGAAAACAGTAATTTCTAGCTCAGGTAGTGATTTCTACATATCAATATTTCAATTAGTTTTCCAGCAAGCCAAGACTGCAGAAAGAACCATATCAGTCAAAAGCAAACAAAAATAGCTGCCTGCCTTGTGATATCACAATTACAGTCTGGGAGATCTGAATCCACACTGCCGTCCTCCGCCATCCTCACAGCATGCAAGTCCTCTGTCACCACCATGAAATTTTCCAGCATTAAAAAGAAGAACTTCCACTTCAAAAGCCTGCAAACACTGTGCTTTGGGTGGGGGGAGGAAAGAGGACACACTTCTCTTTGCTGGTGAGTACTGTACAGAAAATGTTGCACACCAAACAAATGTTAGCAGCCGTTGCTTGATAACATGAGACTGAATGGTGACAAGTGGTCATGTTTCTAAATAAAACTTGCATTCATCAACATGTGCCAGACTCAATCTCCAGGAATGTGGACCGTGAGCACTAGGAGAAGGGATGAAAACACACACAACAAAGCCTTCTTTGCAAAGCCTGAGCAGTTGCAGCAATAGCACTGCTTCCTGGCTGCAAACATCTGTAACGTTTTTTTCACTGGGTTGACATATCAGAAAAACTCATCTGAAAGGATGAGTATGTTCTAGAAGGGAAGAAACAGAAGTCTCTGATGCAGAGACATGGCTAAGTTTCTGTAGATGTCTCTTCTGCCATTACAGACCTTCTCAGAATGGAAAGGTGATTAAAAAAGTGGGTGAGGAAACAGAAAAACAGACAGGGAGACAGGAAGAGAGGCAGAAGAGTCAGAGACAGAGGCTTTTACAGGTGAACAGAGAAGTTCCACTGCACAGCATAAACCCAACAGGTAAAGATTCAGACTAGATGCATACTACCATACTATATTACTAAAGCATTTTCACAGATTACTTATTTGTTCACAGCTGTAAGAAACAAACCACTACGAAAAATCCTTCAGACAAGGGTTGACTGTAGCTTTGCAGAAAAGCATGCAGGGTCAAATAATTTATTAATGCTATCAGGGATACAGAATATGAAAAGATGTATTTTTTTCTCAATAACAAAAAATCTGAATTTACTAGCTAAGTGCAGCCAAAATCATGTTATACAATACATTGCAAATTCCAAAATATCAGAACAGGCACACACCCTGATACATAACAACATATTCTAAAGAGGCTCTGGAGCCTTCTAAAAATTATCTTGAGGAAATTTTGTCCAGTGCGAATTGGATATGAATAGAAGTACTTTGTACATACATTAGCCAACAACTTTTGGCTTTAACTGCTGTAAACCAGCCTAAGCTATAGCTGAATTAGCAAAATTTCTACAACCTAGCATCAAACCTCTCCACCATTTACTTCTCAACTTCAGCAATACAACATTCAAAATGCAGAGCTTTTATCACTTCAGTAAGCACTGGAATGGAAAGGGTTATATTTTTAATTGTATGCAATAGTGCTGAGCACACTAGTTGAGAAGGCTAAATTGAAATGATCTGGAATTAGAAGTAAATCAATATTTTACAGTAATTAGTTTAGAACTAGGACTTGACACTCTGATTCATAGTAACAGAATTATAAAGTTTAAGTGTGTAATATTGCAGTTTAAATTTCCTTTCCCCAAGAATGATACAGAATGCTAAAGACTTACCTGTGCCTGTGTAGGACACTAACCTCTAATACTGAACAGATAATACAGATCTTTTAAAGACATGTTTTGGGGTTCCTGTATGTAACACTTTTTCACTAGAAACTTCATGAGGGTATTATTTGAACATTTGTCTTAGTGGGTGTCTCAAAAGACAAATACAAAAAATACAGCAAATGCAGTTTGTGTTCAACAACTGGTGATGTATTACATCCTCTGAAGCCAGCAGGCTCCACAACTGTAATGCACCACTTCCTGAGTTAATTGTTCTGTAAGAAATATACAGTGTTCATTATTTCAAAATGAACGACTATAAAAGGAGCTGGAGCCACCAGAATGTTTCTGCTTACATAAAATTTACTGCTCCCACACTTACAGATTTCAGAGAAGGAACACCGTAAAAACATATGAAAAAAGAACAGATGAAAAAAGGTGAAACTAAACAAAACGTTTTGCTGCTAACAGGACTGAAGTATTATTAATTCATATGTCCTTACATCACAGAATTGTAAAATATCAAGTATATACACATTTTAAGAAGTTCAGAATTGTTACAAAATTATTGTTGGTAATGGGAGAGAGTCTATAGCATGACTCAACAGAAAGTATTGAAACAAACAAACCAGTTTCTTCACATAAACAACAATCCTATATTTCTTTAAGTTATGAAAATTGCTGTTATATTTTCACTTTGAGTGGTAAGAATCTTTAAGTCCAATCTGTATATGCCTATCTGTAGTTACTCTTCTCCATCAGTGAAAAAATAACCAGGCATTACAACTAAGTTTTGGAACTGCTCTTCTCAAAATCCAAAACTGCAATTGTACCATTTTGATTCCTCTGCTAAGAATTTTTTTAAATAAACTACATTTATACCCAGTTTTAAGCACACATCTGAAGGAAGATGGTGGTGGAGCAAGGTTCAATAAATCTGACTGCAATCAATTACATCTTTCTAGCAAATAATATTTGAATTGGCCCTTCTTAAAGAAATGATGTTAAGTATTGTAAAGTAAAACAGGAAGGTGTGTTTCACAAAATGTGTTGAATAAAATTATTACACTGTTAATGAAAAGCAGAAAATAAAAAGATTTTAAATATATGACATCTAATATATTAATCTGTCCCATGACGCACTTAGAAACAAAATAAGTTTTACCTGGCTGCAATAAGATCTAGAAGATGTTGCCACCTATCATTGATCTTGCTAAGTTTGTAGTCAATTTCTGATGCCTTACTCTCATGGCTGGCTTTAGCAAGTCGTTCTCCCATTTGCTGGAGCTGGATTTTGTTCTTCTGGGCTACAGCAATTTCCTCTTGATAATCCTGGACAGTAAAGAGCAATCAGAAATCAGGGTGTATGTTCTGAATATACTCTGCTCTACACTACTAAAGTAGCTATACAGAAATAGAAGTGTGTATTGGCTTTTTGGTGATTGGTATAGTGGAGAAAGAACCTCTTAAATATTAGAAGTGTAACCATGAAAAACTTCATGAGAAGAATTAAAAAATAAAATGAATCAAGAAACCCAAACAACACCTTCTATAAATGTAACTGCTATAGTTAAACTCATTATAGGAAATTCTGATCAGACATTTAATAAAGCATTCAGATGCCTTTGACTTTGCATTCACTTGATTTTCTGGTACCCTGTGAGGTCCCACCTCAAGAAAGACAGGGAAATGCTGCATAGCAAGAGAACACAAACACAATCTTACTGAAGTTTACAAACATTAGCGTAGGGTAAAAATCTCTATTTCAGATAATTCAGTATCCTCTTCGCAATACAAAACAAGTAAGGATTTAAAGAACAGCATGTAAGTGTACATGAACTGCACTGTACCTTTTTAAGTTTTTCAATCATTTCTTCTATGAGGATGTCACCATTTTGAGAAACCTTACTTTCCATTTGTGTCAGCCACTCACAGAGCTCCTTGTTCTTCTCACTGAAGACAGCCCACTCATTTAGTCTCTCACTAACTTGTTGTCGACGTAAGGAGACCTTAAAACATTTGTGCACCGTAAATAAAAACAAAATAGTAAATGCGTTTAAGAGATTCTTGAAACGCTATGTGCCTCGATATGAATTCCTCTGGCCATGCTAAAGTGTTCCAACCACTTACTTGCATTAAAACAAACTAGAGTTGTGCTGCAAAAACTCTGTGTGGCTCTCTCCGAGTTTAGAGGTGGTGATCTCAGGTTTCCTGTTAGCTATTTCCTATTCATAAAAAGAGGCACTGAAGCAGTATGTTCAGTAGTCTGTCAATATCTTGTTTTATAATGTCTCCAACCCAAGTTCATTAGAAAATAAAAAATAAATTTTCTTATGATTTTTCACTAATT
>JAAGNO010024951.1:0-22577 GCA_033439905.1 Ceryle rudis
CAGCTGTGAACGGGGCCTGAGCGGCTTACGCCCGGCCCAGCCCCGCAACGGCCCCCAGCGCAGCCCCTCACGGCCCCCCCTCCACCCCGCACTGTCCCAGCGGTGTTCTGTGGGGCGAAGCGGGGCCCCTTGCACCCTCTCGTGCCTCAGTTTTCCCCCAGTGATGCTACAGCGGGGCTGGCACCCTGCTGAGTCAGCGGGTTCGCACCACCCAGCATGTGGGGCAGGAGGGGGATGCTCAGGAGGGGCCGGGTGTCAGGAGGGGGTGCCCAGGAGAGGATGGGTCGGGGGGGGTGCTCAGGAGGGGATGGGGAGCAGGATGTGGTGCCCAGCGTGGTGCTGAGCCCCTTGCTCCTGCTCTCCCTCAGCTGCAGCCCAGGCGCCGCGGAGCTTTCGGCGGCCCGAGCTAAGTGCCCGACCCGCTGCGATGTCTCCAAGTGCCCCAGCCCCAGCTGCCCAAGCGGCTACGTCCCCGACCGCTGCAACTGCTGCCTCATCTGCGCCGCGGGCGAGGGGGAGTCCTGCGGCCGCAAGGAGGACCCGCCCTGCGGGGACAGCCTCGACTGCCGCTACCCCATGGGCAAGCGCTTCGCCAAGGGCGTCTGCCAGTGCAAGCTCAGCGCCCAGGTGTGTGGCAGCGACGGCCGGACCTACGACAACATCTGTCAGCTGAAGGCCGTGAGCCGCAAGGCGCTGCAGCACGGCCTGCCCGCCGTCGCCCAGGTCCAGAAGGGAGCCTGTGAATCGGGTAGGAGCATGGCGGGGCCTGCCCGTAGGGCAGAGGGCGGCGGGTGGCGGTGCAGGGGCCAGATGGGTTCCAGGCTGAGAAAAATATCAAATATTTTTCAGTGACCTGGGAAGACCGTGTGGTTCCAGGGACTGTAAGAGGCTGCAAGGGCAAGGCAACCAGGCAACTCGCCTGGCTGCCAGTAGTCTCTGTAGTGTGGGGAAAGGGCGCTCAGGTCCTTTCTGAACCTCCAATATCCTCCTTGAACCTCACTGTGGGGCAGAGGCCTCAGGCTGAGGTTTGGGAAGGTTTCCTGTCGGTAGCATGGCCGTGGACGCCTCAGCGTTGTGCGTATCGGTGCTGCGAGCAGGAGGTGAAAGTGCTGGACAGCAAGGACGTGAGCAGGGTGGGGGCGTTGGGCTGTCAGGGCAGGGCAGCAGTTGGGTCCTCAGCCATTGCCCCTTCTCCAGGCAGAGCAAAGCATGGTGGCAGAACAGTGGTGCAAGGTTGTTCTCGTCCCGCTGGCTTTGTAGTCCTTCCATAACATCGGCATTCGCTGCTGAGGGGTTTTGGTGGCGTTGCCTGTGCAGGTTGCACTGCAGGTCCGCACCGTGGCCTGCATAAGCAGAGCCAGGACCCGGTAATGCTTGGGCTCTGGGGCCTTCCCTGGTGGTGTATGGGATGTTAATTGGATTGACCTGACAGGCATTTGGAGGCAGAAAATGCTTGGAAAGCCACGTGGCTCAAACAAGGCAGGAAAAGCACCAACTAGTATATAAAACATCTAAAACATAGTCTTTTACCCGTTCTGTTTTCTTTTCACAAGAGTTCCTGTGAACCTCCTTTACAGTTTAAAATATTGACACTCAGGCTATCAAATGGTCTCCTGTTTGCTGTGATGTACTGAGGCCTTTGCTCAGCTAGTGTGATATGCTATGGCAACTGCGGGCTTGATGGTTTAACTTCAGGAAGTTTAGCAATCATTGAAGTTCGTAGGGTTTTGGTTTTTTTTTTTTAGTATTTAAGTGGTTCACTTTATGGAAGTGTTAATGTTACTAATATCTTTTCATATACTTACTGATACATTATTTTAAGGGTTTACTTCTGCTACCTTTCTCATAGCATTCCTGAAAAGTCATACGCATAATGGAGTTTTAATGCATGCTCTTGAGAGAAGGTAAACTGTGGTGCAGGCAGGAAGGATGTTGAATGATATTCTTGGAGTTCCTTTAGGAGTATCTTGTCAGAGGAAGGAATTGTTCAAGATGCCAGCCTAGAGCTGCAATGATCAGTCTCTCCAGTATTTTGTAGTTAAAGATTGCTGTTTGCATGTTCTTTTTTCACATCCATAAGCTTCAGTACTACTAGTACTTATATGGATCAGTTCCAAATGAAATAATCAGAATCTTAACCAAAATGAGTGAGCTACCCTTTATCTAAGGGCTTACTGAGTGCTTGGGCTTTGGTATATATGATATTTTCTTTAAGGAAATTAATCTACTGAATCTACTGTTAATAGGCTAAGAAATTTGGAGCTGTGAGGTCTAGAGGTAACATTCTGTTTTCAAGCAATAGTTTTAGTGTTCACTTTATTTTGGCTTTATTTTTTTCCCAGAAAACCTCAGCTTGGATGAAGCATCTGGTTCTCTGTTAAGTTTTAATTTTTTTTACTCAATTCTACAGCTGCACAAACTGAAGCTCAAAGAAACCAAGTGTCTTGCCCAAGGTCAGACTGAGTTGGTGGTTGGGCCAGGAATAGAACTGAATTATGGTATTTTTAAATTTTTTTTTCAAACAATAACATGCAATGGCTGTAATGAGAGGTTTAGAAGAAAGTTGACAGTTTAAAATTACCGTTGAGCTTCTCTCTTTTCACTGTTCTTGAAAGAAATCTGTCCTCTAATGACTCAGTTTGAAGGCTTGTTATGAAGTAAATCCAGTTTTACTTAACCATGCATGTATAAAAACAATCTCAGATAATGGCAGCCTTACATTTAGGCTATTTTCAGAACATGCGGTGACCCTGAGGAGCAACTTTTGAAGTGTCTACTCCTGTCCATTTCTAGTTTTTTGTGTTGATGCTAAGTTAGATTCTGGCTGTGATAAACTGAGATAGCCTGAGAAGACTTAGAAGATTTAGCTGTGGTTTCCTAGTGACAGAAATCTGGTGAATGAGGATCCATGATAAAAGAGTAGTGAAGGATGCAGGAAGAAAGGGAGGAAAGAGGTGCCCAGAATGACTTGGTGGTAATTCCAAAACTGACAGAATTTAATATATTTGATTCCTTATTGAAGTTCTGGATTAGCCTGAAGAACATCATGTCAAATTTCAAGTTACAGATACAGTGTACTCAAGGGGGCATGTACTCCATAGAGATACAGGAACTCTGATGTTCTTCAGTATGCCTATGCCCTGAAAAGTATTATTTATAGTTAGCCTTGTGCATCTGAGTGAGCAGACCCATGGACTTCTTGGATATACTAACAGGAACAGTCTGCAGAACACATAGACAAATTTAAACTATGCTATAAATAATCTATATGAGAATTTTCTGAAGCAGAGAGGTATTTCCTGCTTTCTGTCACCTTCTGTGAGAAAGGCAAGCTATTACGGGCTAGTATGTACGTAAACATTTGTGGAGGACAACCTCTGTAATCGAAACCCCATTCTTACAAAGCTCTGTTTCTCACTGCAGCAAGTTTTAACAATGTCACTATTAAAGTGTCAGACTCCTCACTCAAAGGATTCACGTAGTCACCTGCAATCTACAGCCAAATTCTGTTAGACTCGTTCTTGCACAAAGGGCTGTTTATGATCTCTCATTACAGTTAATAGTTCCCTGCAATATTATTTTGCTAATGCCTTCTGTGAAGACAGTTCAGATGTTGAAGGATTTGTATTTTTCTCACCTAGGATGCAGAAGCAAAGCAATGAAAAAAAAACAAAAACAAAACAACAAAAACCCAAGTGTGCTATTTTGTCAGTGCAACAAGGAGAACTAAAAGATTGATTAGAAAACCTTTGAGGAAATAAGTTCCAGGAAATAAGTAGATTGGCTTTGATGCTGATCCTTCTCTGCCAGAGAAGTTCTGTCCTCTATGTTAACTGAATTCACTCAGAAAAGTGGTCACGATGTAAAGCCTCACGCGCGTCAGTCAAATCTTTGCAACATATCAGCCTAAAAGTTCAGTTCCCTAAAAGAAATGTTTAACATACGGTTAATACCTGAGCAGAGTCATTGCACATGGCTCTGCATGGAGTGTTTTGGAGTGTGCCTGTACATAACCGGGAAGATGGAGGAACAACAGAGCATATCCTTGCTTGCATTTCTGAGAAACTGGCCCAGTAAGCGATACTGAAGTCTCCTACTAGTACTACTGTCATCAAAGCCTTGCAGCTGCCTCCAGCTGTATTTAAGGAAATGCACTGCAAAGTATTGACTGGAAACAAACTCTAGTCGCTTTCCTTTTACTGATTGTTTTCCATATGTCTGAGTTCATTTTGAGCTCCTGCAGGTGAGGATAAATATTGTACAGTGTTTGGTATATAATTCAGAGTACAGCACCTCACTGCTTTGTATAGAAGAGCTAACAGAGAAGAGATGTTCTCATTGTGTCTCCGTATGAGATTCAGTTGGGAAACAGGAATAACAAGCATCTGAAGTCAGCGAGGCAGTTAGATGTCTGTGCTGGAAGGCTTGTGCTGTTCTGTTTCTGTCTGGCTGTTCTGACTGCTGCACTGCACAAGAAAGCCACTTTGGTGTTGCTTCACCAAATTGTTTTCATCTGTGCACGGTAGACATCCATTGTATAAACAAGTTGCCTGAACCATAATGTGACATTAAACTCACCAAGGCTTTATGGTCAGTGCACAGCTATGCAACTTGATCTTAATGCTGAATTCATCAGAAAAGCTGCCCATGAACCTGTGTTTCCAGCAGATGTTTCTGTTTTTTAAGCAGAGACATTATAATCTTTTATTTGTCTTTCATTTCTTTCCATGAAAGCACAGTGGGGACAGTGTTTATCCCTGGTGATCAGATCTGCCAGGTTGTAGTCCTCCCTTAGACATAATAATTTTGCTGAACACACAGATCTTTTCTGAAGCTGGTTTTAAAAGGGGAATGGGGGAACAGCCTTAAAAGAATGGGTTTCCCAGGCTCACAAATTATTAATTGAATATAGAATTGTGGATTTTAATACAATACATAGTCTTTAAGAAAGCATTGAAAGTAATCTGATTTAATTCTATGGGGAGTAAGTTGGCAGATATTCAGAACCTTGCAGTCTTTTGCATATGTAAATTCGTTAAGCTTTATTGTCTTCAGTGGGATTATGACCATTTTTTTTTTTTCTGCAGAAACTTCTCTCTGGCTCTCATGTAAGTTAATTCTACAAATTTATCAGGGTTGTTCCTGATTTGCAGCAGCGTTAATGAGATTGGAGTGGGTTTGTTGTCTCTGCAAGAAAGTAAATAAAACGCTATTAAATGAACCCATAGCCTGTAGATAACACTGCTATCCAGGAAGAGTCTTAAACTGATAATAAGGATACTCCTGAATGACTGGCGCTCATCTTTAGCCATGTAAATCCAGTGTAGTTGGAGCCCATAGTACTGGAAACGTAAGAACACATTTTACAAAATAGGACAAACATCTTTAACTGTAATTAAGGCATTTATATCCAGTCTGGCCTTGCGTGTTCTGTGAGAGGAGCTGGAGAGTTTCTGAAGATCTAATCGCTTATTTGAAATGATAGGATGGGAGTTCAGATCTACTGAAAATCTTGTGGTTTTGTGACTATGGAGCAGATTGGGAAAATCTAGTTCTTTTGAAATGTGTAAACAGCTAAAGATTCATACAGTATAAATTTATTTTTGCTTCAAGTACAACCTAGTTGCAGTATCTTTGGTATCTTGGTTATACAACAGGTAGTTAATAGGATTAAATTCTGGCTTTTGGCCAAGATAAATTAGCTTTGATTAGTGTAAGATGATTTTGAACATGCAGTAATAACATGGAAAATAATGGAAGTTATTGAGAGACCTTTGAAAAAAAGTGTAGCAAATCTCAGTAGGTCAATAGGTCAAAATACACAAAGCTGCTGTAAACTCGCAAGTTTTCACATTCACACTCCAGTAGAGGTCAGAGCTGCATGAAACTTCAAGACAGTGCGTAGTGGTGGGGCTGTTGGGGAGGAAGAAAAAGACACATTTGCTTTTATGCTTTGTTAAGAACAGTAGTAGCAGCTACTGTCTCAACTTTGTGAGTCAGTTTTCATCAGTATTTAGTCCTCACTAGTCAACAGTAAGACCAGCTCATCTCTAATCAGGCCAGTAGATCTTCAGCTACACCTTTCTTACAAAGTTTGCATGTCTGTTATTCTTGATCCTCCTTTGTTTCAGACTTCCCTTTAATATGTAGTGCAGATGTGGATTCACCTTCAGGTTTGAGTATTCTTGTCTTCTTACCCCAGCAGGGAGGTTCTGGACTTCTGCTCAGACTGAGAAATGCTTTCAGTAAGGTGTAGAAAGAAGACAAGCTTTGCTTCAGTTTTACAGTCTCCTCTCTGTGTTGCTGCATTTTATTTTATTCATCTCTTTCCATGTTTACATTCATCTGCTACATCTTTTGGAGTTCTTCTCTGTGACTACCTCAAGTCTAACCTGGAAAGCCACTGCAGCCCATGATGGGTGGCTAGTCAGGAGTAATGAAAAACTGAGCTTTGGCAGGCATCCTCCTCTGCTTTTGTCCATATGCAATGATGGATTCAATTGCCCTGGCTCACATGGAGCTATGCTGATTTACAGCAACTGAAAGCCTTCATTCACCATGCTTTCTCTCCCAGTTCTATGCTAGTTCATCACCTGAGGGTCTAGTCAACTCTTTAATAGACGAGTAGTCATTTCTGTTGAGATAAATGTGATGACAGTGGTATGTCCCGTCAGTGGACACTGCTGTGTATGCAAGCACTCAGTCATGTTAATAGACTGCAAAGGCTATACTGCATAATCAGGCAACTGCCTGTGAAATGAAGGTAAGATAAAATTGGCCCAGTAAGAAAAATAAATAATAGTATATTGTGCTTACATTTGACTGTCCTCCATGATTCCTGTTTGCAGTGTTTCTTTTAAACTAAGTACTGAAACAAGCATATTCAATTGGTTAGAGGGATTTTTCAGAGTGCATGAGAATGTACATAAAAATAATAGACCTAATCTAGTCCTGCCAAATTGTTCCTTCTGTTTATAACATATCATATAAATTTAGCTTGCTAAATGTAAGCATGGTTTCTTTTGGATACTGTGGTAATGCAAGGCCTTTCACTTTCTGAGTTTGTATGTCCTTTTAACACTTTAAGGTAAAAGCTTTCTTCGAAAGAGACTATAGGAACTATAATAACTAGTTCTCTGTCACCCACTGTCTTACGAATTCATTCAAAGAATAGAATTGACCAGTGAGACATCTTTTTTGTAAATATGTTAGACTTTGTTGTGCTGTAATTTCTATATTGAACCCAAGTAATTGAAAAGTTACTGGGTTTAATGGTCAGTAAAACACATGTACATAAGGATTGGTGACATTGGGCTTTGAATTAAGAACTTCACAGAATACCAAAATGCATAAGAACTCTCCTTTGTTTTCTTTGTATCAGTCTTTTTTGTGTGATGCCTCCTACCTACCTTCTTTTTAAAGATTTCTGTCAAGGATGGCTGATGAAAGAAAAATATATACTCTCAAAACACAGAAGCTGTATCTGGATGCATTACGATGTTATGTGATCTAGAAGTAGGCAGATCTAGAACTCTTAAAACCATGTGCGGACATGGTATGCAAGAGCTTCTGTGAAATAAGCTCATCCTTCATCATGAGTTGAGCAAATCACAATGGCATAACGCATCACTTCCAAAGAGTTGATATTGTTGAGAAATTAGAGTCTCTCCTTCCTGACTAAATGGCAGAAAAAGAATTGTATCTCCTGGGATGAAGTGTACTGTTGCACTAGATTTGAAAAAGGCTGAAAAATGTTTCTGCTGTATCTGATTACAACTTGTTTACTGCCTTCCCTATATCTCATAGTTAATTTTAAAGCATGAGGATGTGAACCTAAAAGCTTTCTATTTGAATGTTGTTATACGTTCCCTAGCATATGTTTAGCGTGTGGTAGTATGTCCGCATTTATTAGGGATTGCAGATAAGTATGACATTCTAGCGTAAGAAGTATTACTACTTTGTGATGTTGTAATGTTAGAATCCAGGATGTTGTGACATTAGGAGCCAGAATGCTGTGGGTGTTTTTCCCTCTCTGCGATCTTCATTCCACAGAAATATATTCAGCATTCACAAGTGCTGTACATAGGGCTACTGTTTAACATAGTACTGCACTGGCTTTTATCAGAAAGCTTAGCATTTAGTAATCTATTGCTATGCCCAGCTGCATGTGACAACTTAAATGTGAATTTGCAAAACATTCAAGGTGCAAAGATTGTTATTTACAGCAGGTTTCTAATGTGTGTGCTTCAAGAAATCCTAACTTGGGTTCTAGATGCAGTTCCCAAATGCTGCAGCTATACTACTCAGCAGTTGTTACCCCACATCTAGAATACTGCATCTGGTTTTGGACCCCTCAGTACAAGAAAGGCATTGACAAACTGGAGTGAGACAAACAGGAGATAGTCACAAGGATGGCTGGGGAGGATGGACATATCTCCTGTGAGAAGCAGCTGAGGGAACTGGGCTTGTTCAGCCTGGAGAAAATAAATCTTCAGAAGGACCTAACATCAGCCCTCCTGTACTCAGAAGAAAGTTATCAGAAAGGTGGAGCCAGGCTCTTTACAGTGGTGCATCGTGTAAGGATGAGGGATAAGGACCATGAATTGAAACATCAATCTCTGTGATAGAGGTTCAGACTAGATAAAACCTTTTACTTCATGGAGGACAGTGAAGCAGTGGTACAAGTTGAACTAGAGACCTGAGATCCCTTCCAACATGAGCTATCCTATGACCCTATGCATTTTGGATAATAATTAGTAGTTGTCCCAAGAAAAATACTCCAGACAAGCTTTGTAGACTTCCAGGAAAATAAAAAAACCTTAGATCCAATTGATGCTGATGCTTAATTTTTTTCAAGATCAGGCAAAATGCTGGCTAAGTTCTGAACAATCTTAATGATCTTGATTCTTTTTCCAGTACCTGTTTGAAAATTATCCCCATAGGAGAAACAGACCAATTCAAAGCATATTTATCTCACCTACTTAGTAAAAATGGGTATTGTCTTATTAACATATTCCAATTCTTTCTGCTAGTATAGGTCACCTACAGTCCAGCAGCCCAAGATACAAGTTCAATTTCATAGCAGATGTGGTGGAAAAGATTGCACCTGCAGTTGTGCACATTGAACTTTTCCTCAGGTAACACTTTCAATTCTTTGTTTTAATTTCATTGTTTAACTAAGGTCTACAAAAATTTTTATTTTTTATTCTAGTGTAGTAACTTCCCTTTTGAATTCTTCAAGTTCACAAGATACTCTGAAACATTACAGCAGACTTACTTACCCAGAGAACCACCCATTTGTGTGTTTTGTTCCTGTTTAGTAGATCTATTTTATTTGGCTTACAGTCTTTACAGTACTTTATAATACATATTGTCTGCCATAAAATGTTTGTCTCCTCTTTGGGGGCCTATTCAGCCTTCACTAAAATGTGTTGCTTGTTGGATTATGTTTATTACCTCAGTTTAAAAAAAAAAAAAAAAAAAAGTCCAGAAGTTAAGCTGGAAAAACATAGCTCTGTGTTGCTTGTTCTGCTTTCAATGAGAGGTGATTTTGTTTTCACAAGGAGAACATGAAGATGTAGCATGTTGACCAGGTGTAACCTATCTAAACTCAGAAATGATTTCTGATAGGAAAAAGAATGTACTAATTTTGCTGACCAAAGCATACCAATATTCAGTGTACTGAAGCTGGAGCTGAGGTGGCAAGTTTAACAGTGAGTGCTGAAAACAACCCGGGAGGCATGTTTAACACCGAGTGCTCAAAGCAACCTGCTGTCAGGACAAATTACTGCAAATATTACATGTACTCTATTACCTTAATACCTTTCTGCTTAGAGTACCCTAATTTTGCATTGGCTTAAGAATTTATTGGAGAATTTTTATAGGCTTTTTTAATATGCAAAATCAAGATAATCAGATTTTCTGAGACATTGCTTTATGCTCATGGTGAGTTTTGAGAGTTGAAGATGTGTAGGATCTTTGCATATGTAGTTACAATAGTTTGTTCTTTCCCTATAAGTAAATGTTTGTCCAGCAGCCTGCTGGGTGCTAATTGTGATACTGCCTTCTGCCTGGGATTAGCTCCAATTCTTCAGTGCTGAATAGCCTAGAACTTTCAAACAATTTCCTAATAAGGACCACATATTGGAGGAAAGAAGAATTTGTGGACCCTTTCTGATCTTCTACTGCCCAGGCACTTTCTGTTCTGCTAACAAATCTGAGGTCATTATAGCAGTTGTTCATACAAAAAAGTCATAATATTTTAAACAGTTTATAAAGTCTTTTAACTGTATATTGCAGCAAATGTTGTTTCCCACTAAGTTTTACCCTTTGTTAGTGATTTTTCATTTCTTTTCTCTCACATTCTCAGTCCTTTCAGTTTCCAGACATGCTGTTTCCTGCCAGTCTATGCTGGGGCTTCCTGATTCCCTGAGAAGTCACCTCTTCCTTTACCTCTGTCCAGCTGCAAGGTTTCATCTTTTTTCCTTTTTCCCATTAAATGATCCGTCCATTTGCCAGCCCTACTATTTCCTGTCATCATTTTCTTCCCATACAGAAGCAGCAGCTGGCGGGATAAGATGGGCTCCTCCTCCTTCCTTTTTTTGTCATTTAACCTCTTTGCTAGGAAGACAGAATTGAAAACCAAAGGACCTCATGGGTTGCCTGAAAACATCAGTTCCTATCTCCCTGGCCGACTGAAGGCAGTCACAATTTTCAGCAAAGGATCCTTTATTTGTCAATATTTTTTCATGTAGTTTTTGTAAGGCTTGTAAAACATTGGTCATCAAATGCTTTGTTACTTTTCAGGGTGGAAAATGGTTTCTAATGTACTTGTCGCAAGTTACACTTCTCTTACAAGTTGTAATTGCTTTCATTTTGTACAGGCACCCTCTCTTTGGTCGCAATGTCCCACTTTCCAGTGGATCTGGATTTATTATGTCTGATTCTGGTTTAATTGTGACCAATGCCCACGTGGTGTCAAGCACCAATGCTATATCAGGGAGACAACAATTGAAAGTGCAGCTACAGAATGGAGATACCTATGAAGCAACCATCAGAGACATCGACAAGAAATCTGATATTGCAACAATAAAGATTCACCCTAAGGTGAGTGGCATAAATAGAGCAATGAATTAACTTGGGAACCCTATTTCAGTTTCATTTAGACCAGAGTGATTGGCTGGAATGGATGTTTAGTGGTTCCTTGGAAATATATCTGGGGTAAACAAGGTACTGATGTACAGGCCTGGAAATTTTTATTACCGTAGAATTAAATTACTTTGCCTTCTGTGCTAGGAACTGCTAAAAATGAAGGAAAAAAAAGTGTGGCTCAATGAATTTGTAGCCAGATTCTGCTCTCTCTACCTGAAGACCCAGGCTATAGTGACTAATTCTAGCTTTGTGCCAGTACTTGGTCCGCAAGGTGGTACATAGTGTAGGGATAGCATCAGGCTGGTCAACAGCTGCTTTATGTGTGGTATTTTTAGGAGGAGAGAACAATCTGCTGGAAAACAGGGAAATCTGCTTAGGAATCTTGCTGGCTGTTTTTTTTTTTTCTCCCCGGATGAAATTGCAAGGTACTATTGCTGAAGTTTGCTTCTGAAGACAGTTTAAAACAGTAACACCCTGCAGTATACTAATTTTACCTGGCAAGTTTGGGGTATATGATAGTGAGTGGCTCTTCCATTAATGTAATGGGAAGTGTATGTTCCTAACTTCTTCCTAGTTTTTGATCTTTCCAATCAGGTCATTTTCAGGTGTAAACTAATGCTTATTTCTATCTTTCTGTGTTTATTTAAGAAAAAATTACCAGTATTGTTACTGGGACACTCTGCTGATCTGAGGCCAGGAGAATTTGTGGTGGCAATTGGAAGTCCGTTTGCCTTGCAGAACACTGTGACGACAGGTATTGTCAGCACTGCTCAGAGAGATGGCAAAGAACTTGGCCTGCGGGACTCAGATATGGATTACATTCAGACTGATGCTATTATCAATGTAAGTACTAGGTATGTGAGGACCTGAACTTCACAGTCCTGGGACCTTGAAATCTCCACCTATTCAGCAGGGAAGTGTGGGCTCTGAAACATGAATCCACTGAGTAAAAGCAGCTTTGTTTAAAATTAGCGATAGGCTTTTCTTTTTATAAAAGACTATGCAGTGTCTGTAAATTGCATTCAGGAATTAGTGTTGTGAAAGGTATATTTTATTTTGAAAGGTATATATTACCTACCTTCTTTGAGATTGTCTATGAAGATGTTCCATATGACAGACCCTTCTCATTTGTCTCTCTCGTGCACTGACACATGGATGTATAGACAGCAATAAATCAACACATTTCTCTCTCTCCTTGTTCAGCTGAACTGGCCAAGCAAGCTGTAGAATGCAGACAAAGTTTCTTTCATCTCTATGCATTAGAACCAGATGGAGTAGTCAAGTTGATAGTATCTGATTCAGTTTAATGAGAGGACATCCAGATAAGAACCTAAGGAGAGAGCTGCTTTCTTTGTTGCTGTGCTTGTTTTCCCCTTGCACATATGTAAAATAAAGTTTGAGATACAGTTTGGAGTTGAGGGCACTGCATGTTATATAGAAATACATGAAAATAATGTACCTCCACAGCAGCCTTGAGGGATCCAAAGAGCATAAGTAAATTCCTTGGGTGTGTATGTATATAACTTCTAAAAAGAACAGTGCATGCATATCTGAGGTAGAACGTGGCCCAAAATTTTACAGCTTCAATCTATTACACATTAATGGGAAAATATTTTCAGGATTTATTTGCTGAACCTCAATGTTATATCAAATCTGACAAGTTATAATGCTTAGCATTTGACATATGCAAAGCGCTTAACAAATTGTTATTGTTACAGACTTGTTGAGAGAAATTGTATGAGAAAAAAGAGGGTAATTACTTTTTGTGCTAAGATATGACATAAAAGTCATCTTTTACCAAAATCTTCTATATGATCCAGGAGCTGAACCTCTTATGACTTTCAATTGGAATTACTCTCTTCAGCTGTATAAGGAGAAAAGTTGTGCAAAATGGGTTACTTGGGAGCACACACTGAATTGGTGGCAGGGGCAGAATTAGAACATGGGATTCTTGACTTCACACCTGTACACATTCCTCAAGATCAGACTGCTTCCTTGTATACACTTAGACATTCACTGCCCTCAAAAGCTAATGAGCAAGCTTAGACTTGGATAGCAGAGTACATCAGATAATGCTAGACCAAAAGGAATAGTGATAGCAGAGGAGGTAAGGAAAATGACAATGTATTTGAACTGCTTTGCCATCTGAGACCACAAAATATGAAGATAGTCCCTGGCACAGGAATGCTTTGTGCTTAGCTAATGCACTAGTTTTCCCCTGAGAATGGGAGGAGTTTGAGAGCTGGTCTATTCAGAGCATTCCTGTGGCTCAGCCAAGACCTTCCTGCAGGAATGTGCATGAGCTGCCTTCTGAGAAATGCTAGGGCAGCAGGAACATGCGGCAGGAGAAAACAGTGCCTTGCGTTCCTAAATGGAGCTATACTGCATGTGCTGAAGTTCTCTCATTATCGCATCCTTCAAGCAGAGGACAAGGGAATGAAAAGTGGTATGCTGAGGAAGGCTGAAAAGTCATTATCTAGGTTCCTTTGTGTCAGTCAGGCATAAAAATCAAGTGTGTAGCTTCTAATTACTGAAGAAATACAATGTAAGAAATGGATTTCTTTGTTTAAACTTGAACTTCAAAGCTGTTTTAAAAACTTTACTGTCTGTTTTATTCTTCTGAGAATCCATGAGGTTTGCCCAGTGCTATCAAAATGTAAACAGTTTATATGTCTCGTGTTGCTGTCATACATCACTTAGATTTTGTTTCTTTTGAGTGCTAAGTTGCTGCTCTTGGCTGTTCACTAGACCCACTTCAAAACTCTGGCCTTGCTCAAAAAAACCTGCATTGAGCCAACATGAAGATGGACAAGAAAATTCTCCGACTCATTTCCTGTGGTCCTGTTGCATGTTTCTTTTGAAGGCCATTGGGTATTAGGCAATTTCAGACTGCTCAGAGCTGCTATATGATGTCGCTAGAGAGGGCTGCATGTCTGTGATTACTAACCAATCCTTATGTAGTACCTACCTCATAGCAATACGCTGTGATTAAACATGTAAAGCACTGTGTTCTCCACTGGAGAAGGAGAGGTAGACAGCTTTACAAACCAAAACGGTGAATACTACTTAAGAACTGTATGTGTGCCTCACTGAAATATAATTTTAAATATCAATTATTTCAAAACCTTGTTCTGACAGTCTTTAGAAGAATTTAAATACTCCTTGTAATTATCTAATGATTCTTCTCAAACTTAGACCCTAACTGGAGTTCTAAGTTGTTGCTCCTAACTTAGGACCTGTTTCTGAAAACAAAACAAATGAATGCGTAGGGTAAGACCTATCTGCAATATTCTGTGATCAATATTATGTCTTCCATCCTGCCTAAGAAGTGACCTCTCTTTCATTTATTACAAACAAAATACTGTTTGAAATGAAAATCTAATTTCCTACAATTAAGCACCAATTTATTGTTCCTTTATGTCATTTTTTTTCAGTACGGCAACTCTGGAGGACCTCTAGTTAATCTGGTAAGTCCAGATGACTTGAGTTTTGGTTTTTGTTTTGTTTCAAGAGCTGGTTTGAAATAAATTTTTTAGAAGATTCACAGGTCATACCAGTTTCCAGTCATTCAAGCTAATGGTAGACAGATACCCTTAAAATAATACAAACTATGCAAATTACATCATATATCACTGAAAAAAACATTTCTTCATAGAGCACAGGAAAATTTACACGGCAGTGAGGAAAATGGGATCTGGTAGGAGCAGTTATGCTTGTTCACACTGTAAAACCTGGGACGCATGGCAAAGATGGGGCCTGGTTAAGCAGCACAACTGATTTTAAAATAGATTGCTTTAAACCAGCACTGATTTTGCAGGTTGGTGAATTGTGGCTGTAGTGGTAGTAGTGACTCCCACTCTCCGCTCAGCAGAGGGAATCTCTTGCTGAGTGGTGGAATGGACCTTGGATGAACAAGCTGTGCTGTAATCCTTCTGGCCATAATAACGTAGTTAAATGTGAAATAAATTATGAATCAGAGCCCAGATCCTCCCTTACAAGTAATGTTTATTTCTTAAGTGATTACAACACTCTAAAATGTCTTACACCAGTTTTTAATATGAAATACTAGGCAGTGAGCTGAACTCTGTCACTTAGGAGCAAATTAATTGGGTGCTGTCTCTCAACAGGATGGTGAAGTGATTGGGATTAATACCTTGAAGGTCACAGCTGGAATTTCTTTTGCTATTCCTTCTGACCGCATCACTCAGTTTCTCACAGAGTCGCTTGACAAACATAGTAAAGGTAAGGTCTGCAAGAAACAGTGACATCTTACAGTTACTATCCTCATCTGTTGGAATGCCAAAAGGACACAGGTCTGGGATCCTGTTACTGCAAGGAACAGCATTATTTTATAGTATAGAACACCATAGACTTGGAAGTAGAAAACAGCTTCAGTGAAGTGGGAGAGACATTTTATTACTCAACTGCCTGAAGAGTAGACGATATCTGCATAGATCTGGGAGAAAGTGCCTCTGAGGATAGTGAGGACTCAGATCAGTCATTACAGTCTCAAATGATCTTCAGAACAGATGGTGACTTTTTCAAGGAGTCTTATCCTTCTCTTTTACATATTGCCCAAGCAAAAAGGACATTAAGGTGTACTGTGGAGAATAAGGAAAAAACTTCTTAAAACACTTGTCCACAGATGGAGTGTAGCATGTGTGCTATCAGTGGATGCTCTTTATTTTTCCATGATCATCTGTGTCAGTGCTATCTAACTGGATATTGTGATAGACTCTCAGACCCTGGTGGAAGAAGAGATGTGTGCTAATTCATGAAGAAATACATGAGGAAGGGTGGGAGAGGCCAAAAAAAAAAGAAAGGCTTTCGCACTAGAGAGCGTATAAATTTAAATATACCAACAACTGACAACTGCAGTACTCTGGACTTGTTTTTTTCTGTGCCTGCCTCCTACACTGTACAAGGTGACACAATACGTGCTGCACAGCCAAAGCTGATCTAGTAACACTTCATCCAGGCCAAACCTTCCTTTCTCTTTTCCTTGCCAATTTATCTGTCCACACCCTACTCATCTTGTGTCTTGACTGTTGGCTGCTGCTTCTCTTGAATCTTTTTGATATTAATCTTGTCTTCTGAGTTCACGTAGTTGCTGATGCCAGGGTTGTTTCCCTACACCATGGTCCTCTCAGCATTCTCTCAGTTATTTCAAAAGCTTTCCTTAGTCAGAGGTTTTGAGTTATGCATCTGCTTGTATATTTGAGACCATCACAATTGTGATGGGTCCCCTCATCTGTGTTTTGCTGAATTCCCCAAATTAAATTGTTTATCTTTGTTGATTTGGGGATGGAGTTGATGAGAACTATTGTTAATTATCTGCTGAAAAGTACATTTTGAAGTAGCTGACTTAATTTTTTTTCAGCCAACAAGTCAAAAAATGTATTTATTCACCCAGGTTACTGTTGTTGGGTTCTGAGAGAAGCAGGACTGTCATTAGTGATGTTACCCTTTGGAACCGAACTGCTCAGCTCAAAACAGGGAGGAGCAATTGCTCACCCTGCAGGCATAGCTCTAGAGGAATGAATGCAAGCCTTGTGCAGAATGCCCACCATCTGCCAGTGGGTTCTTTGTATCTGGGACTGGAATGTCAAGTGAAGGCTAGAGATGCCACCACTGATACCAGGCACCTTGGTCCTTGAGGCAGCTTTGACTCCAGAGAATGATGAACCCGCTGAGCCCAGCTAGAGGGCCTAGAGATAACTTTGCCTATGTAACCCTAATAAAAAACACAGTGAAAGATACAAGTTTACCTTATGATTGTAACATACTGTCTGATTTTTTTTTTATCATTCACATTATTCCCTAAACAAAGGAAAAGGATTCACACAATTCGCAGATTAGTGTGACTGTCACAGAATCACAGAATGGTGAGAGTTGGAAGGGACCTCTGGAGATCATTTAATCCAACTCTTCTGCTAAAGCAGGTTCAGCTAGATGAGGTTGCACAGGAATGTGTCCAAGTGGGATTTATGTCTTCAGAGAAGCAGATTCTGCAGCCTCACTGGGCAGCCTGTTCCAGTGCTCTGTCACCCTCAAAGTAAAAAAGTTTCTCCTCACGTTGAGGTAGAACTTCCTGTGTTCTAGTTTGTTTCTGCTGCCCCTTGTCCTATTACTGGGCACTACTGATACCCACTTGATACCCACGCTTCAGATATTGATAAGCATTGATAAGATCCCCTCTCAGTCTTCTCTTCTCCAGGCTAAACAGGCCCAGGTCTCTCAGCCTTTCCTTACAAGAGAGATACCCCAGTCCCCTAATCATCTTTGTAGCCCTCCGTTGGACTCTCTGCAGTAGTTCCTTCTCTTTCTTGAATTGGACAGCCCAGAACTGGACACAGTAGTCCAGATGTGGCCTCACTAGGGCAGAGTAGAGGGGGAGGAGAACCTCCCTCAACCACTCAATGCACCTCAGGATACCATTGGCCATTTTGACTACAAGAGCACATTGCTGGCTGATGGTTAACCTCTAGTCCACTGGGTCCTTCATGGAGCTGCTCTCCAGCATATCAACCCCTAACCTGTACTGGTGCATTGGGTTACTTCACCCCAAATGCAGGACTCTACACTTGCTCTTGTTGAACTTCATTAGGTTCCCCTCTACTCAACTCTCCAGCTTGTCCATTTCTTACTGAATGACAGCACATCTTTGGTGTGCCAGCCACTCCTCCCAGTTTTGCACCGTCAGAAAACTTGCTGAGGGTGCACCCTATTTTCTCATCCACATCACTGACGAATATGTTGAACAAGACTGGACTCAATTCTCATCCCTGTGGAACACAACTAAGTCACTGCTTGGCATACTCTTGGCACAGTAATTTTTTAATTTGTTTTATTTTTTTGTTTTTACTCATCTGAAGTACCTCTTGTACTTTTGCTGCAGGGAAAAGCCCTTCATGCATAGAGAAAGAGAATTTTTAGGAGATATTTTCACCATATTTGAGACTTAGCTTGCATTTTTTAGGCCTTCAGTAATAGTTTTCAGGTTTGTTGTATAGGCATTATTTCCTGACATAAGCAGTATTTGTAAGCAGAATTTTTGGGATGTTTTTATCATGTTTTCTTTTGCTCCAATTATGTTTCAGTGGGATCCGCCCTTATGGTACAATTAGGTCATAGAAATAAGTTTAAGGGGTATTACCATTTTGCTCTAAATATCATATTGCCTGAAGATGATAAAATTCCCTTAGGAATCCACTCTTTCCAGATATACTCTGGCATAGAGGGGATGCTCAGGATATTTCTTTAATAAGCTTGACTTCAGTCTTTAAATCTCACTTAATCAGGTAACTACCAGTTTTATATAGAAGGCATATATTTTTGAAGTCCCATCCATTGTATATAACTGAAAATATACAGGAGCAGAGGAAAAAGGAGGAGAGGATGGCATTTGAATGTAGTACGTGCACTTATAATTTAAACATTCTATGTTACCTAATGCATGGGTAATACATAATAATACCTAGTGTACTTTAACCAAAGATTTACTACACTCTGTATACAGAGATATTTATCTGTTGAACGGCCTGAAAATCTTTGCTAATGTTGGATTTATCAGTTGTAATTGTTAACATCCTTTTATAGTTAGGAATTCCTATACCAGTGTATGAAATTAAGTGTCTCCATATATGTCTGAATTTTAACCATCTCTGTGTTTTGTTTTTATCTCTGGAAATTATCTAGATACTTAAGCATTGACTAATTTTTTAAATTGTTATTATTTTTTTTACTTTGGTGTCTTTTGTTAGTATCCCATAGAGATTTCCATAGTCTTGGCTCTGCCACCTATTCCTAGTTTAGACTTGAACAGAACACTAAAACTAGAAAGCGTTCAAACATGGATCCTCTAGGATGGAAGACAGTAAGTTAGCAATTTGACAAAATCTTAAAGAGAAAATACAGCCTAAGAGGACAGCCTGGCCTCTCAGATGTCGGCAGAAAGGTGAATAAACCTTGTTTCAGTTGGGCAAGGAGAAATGAGAGAGTTTTGCAGTGGCCACACTCAACAAGTCATTTGAATGCACATTTACATCCACAGGGCACTATTAATTGTGTTGAAACTATATGCTTGCTGTGTTGAAAATATATGCTAAATATTTGTACTGTTATTACTGATAAATTTTACCAATAGTCATGAGGGCCGCTCCGGAGGATTTCTGAGTATAGATTGAGACTACTGATTAAATTCAGCTATACAGTTTATATGGAAGGTACACTGCACATAATGCAGCATTTACAGACTCGAGCTGTTTTCATGGTTTCTGTTTGGCAGTGGAATATCTTTCTTAAATGGTCTCAGGACTGCTTATGCAATCTGCAGAATGATCTAAGTGCAAAAGGAGTGAACAGAGAAGTAAAAGTTCTACCTGTCACTTGAATAAAAAGTTTAGGATTCATTTCTCCACTTGGAGATCTTGATGATAACCTGGCCCCACTGAAATCAACTGCAGTGGGGTTACTCATCTGCCAGTACTCATGCCCGTAAAATTTTGAGTACCCCTTAATTTGGATTTCTCTGGGTTTTTTTGCCACAGTTTATAGGTTATAAACACTCCTGCCTTCAGCCTGTGTTCATCTGTCTGGTTTGTGTGTCTACTGTTACAAGCACAAATAAAAAAAGCTTTAACAGTAAGGTAAAATGCTTTCCTTACTGTGGAACAGAAATCTCTGTAAATCATGCACTGCTTCTGGATCCCTGGGGACAGCTGCTTGGGACTTTATATTAATGCAAAACAGATTGAAGTTTAAACTACTGATTGCGGTTGGATTGCCTGACTTTGTACTGCTGGTATCAATGTTTAACCTGGCCTGGTGTTTACAAATCTGAAAGGTGATTCGAATCTCTCTCTCTCTGGTGCTCTGCTCCAGCTTTAAGCTGCAGTCGTTTCACGTCTGTTCAACCTGATGGTTCCAACATACTGACCTTCTTTAACTACTGCTGAGACTTCACCCTGATGATATGCTTCTTAGATTTATGACCTCACTTCGTTCCAGTTCTTATTATTTTTATTTCTGCCTCATGATTGCACAAATTGTCAGAGTGACAGGTTTTGAGACTTACTCACAGAGCAGATGTAATATAACAGCGGTAGTTCCAGGTGCCACAGTGTTCTGCCAATGTGACTTAACCCTGATGTCAAAATGCCTATCCTTTGGGGATGATAAAACACTCCAACTGATCGTCTGTGCCAGTTTGGTCTCTGACGATACTTCTAATAAACTAGACAATTATATTCCCTCTAATCGTTATTGATGAAAACTTTGGGGTTTTGTGGAAAGTGTTTTGACTTGGATTAAATGGAAGGGAATGGACTTTTGCAAAACAAAAGGCCTGAAGTTTTTTTACCTGTATTCTGACTTACGAAATGGCTGGAGGGTGGGAAGGGGAGGAATGTAGACTCTGCTGCTAAAATAATCCACAGTTTATAGCTATTAGTTTTACTTTATACAATAGCCTGCTACTGTTATAGTATGAACCGCTATTTGCAGTGTGGCAAACTTATTGTGGAGAGGGGACAGAAAGCCATTTTGAATTTTAGTACAAGAACAGGTGTCAAGAAATACCCCAACCTGCCCAAAGATGAAGGTAGAATGAGACTTTTAGTTACAAGTCTGTAGTTTCCAGGCTCTTGTGGTTTTTTGGGGGTGTTGGGATTTTTGGTGGTTGTTTTGTTTTGGTTTATTTTTTTTGCCTTTTTTATTTTCTTTTTTTGTTTGTTTGTTTTGTTTTGTCTGATGTGTTTTGTTTTATTTTTTTCTTTTCTTTTCCTAAAGCCTTATTTTTAGGTGTGTCGGTAGCCACTGGGTAAATAATTTCCAGCATTTTTTATGGTGTTTTTCATTCTTACACAATCTCCTCCTTGACGTTTTTGTTTCTTCCAGACCAGTTTATTTTGTCCCTTTACATGAAAGAAAAACTGAAAATTAAATACTCCTAACTTAGCTGCAGAGTATGCTTTGTGCTTTTGTGTATTTCTGCATCACAGAAGTGATGATCAGCAGCAAACTGTTTAAAGCAAACAGTAAACTGTCACCAGAGAGTCTGTCATCTGTGTCTCATGAAGGCAACTTCATAATTTAACTGTCCTCATTGCAGGAATGGGTGGATTAGTTTTAGGTGGAAGAATTACCATGTCTGGATATGTTTAAGAAGTGAAAACTTACATTTATGCCACATAGACTAGAGAAGCACCATGAGCACACTACTTCATGGCCATGCCTGAAGCTTTTGAGGCTTCAATTTTGAGTAACTGGACTTCTTCATGTCACTTTTACTATAGCTGATTTTGATCTCATTAGTTCCACTTGAAAATAGAGGAGAGCCAGAACACTTCAGGGAAACGCAGGGATGACAGTTACAGATGTAAGATTGTTCAGAGTGTAGTAAATCAAATGTTTAGTAGTCAACATTTTTACTGACACTAATAGGAATATTGGACATGCATAGGATTCAGGACTAATTCCTTTACTTAGGACTGTTTTTCCTGGAAAGAGTAAGAGTTAGAGGAGACTATGTACATGTTCCTTTCAAACTTTCTCCTCACATGAGAACATGGAGAAGCTCAAATAAAGTGTGAAGTAGTTATGCTGGAAAAAATAAGGGGAAATACTGTTACATACCGGATATAAATACTGAAACACTCACTTCAGGAAGATATCAAACTGCATTTTTTTCATTAGACAGCTGTGTAATATCAGGAATACTAAAAGTCAATCACAGAAATGTGGTGCTGTTCATATATGAGGGAATTTTTACCATTTAAAATTCTGTAGAGTCCTGGCTAATTGTAGAAGCATAGAATTTGGGTTGCAAGGGACCTTTAAAGGTCATCTAGTCCAACTCCCCTGCCGTGAACAGCAACAGCTTCCATTGGATCAGTTTGCTCAGAGCACCATCCAGCCTGGCCTTGTTTGTTTCCCGGGGCACCTACCACATCTCTGGGCAGCCTGTTCCCGTGTTTTGCCGCCCTCATTGTAAAAAAAATTTCTTCCTTACAGCTAGTCTAAATGTACCCTCTTTTAGTTTAAAACCATCACCCCTTGTCCTGTCACAACAGACCCTGCTAAAAATTCTGTCCCCATCTTTCGTATAAGCCTCTGTTAAGTACTGAAAGGCTGCAATAAGGTCTCGCTGGAGCCTTTTCTTCTCCAGGCTGAACAACCCCAGCTCTCTCCCCTTTCTTCATAGGACAGGTGCTCCAGCCCTCTGATCATTTTTGTGATCATTTTGGCTAGGGTCTATGGGTTTTGTTTAAAATTTGCTTTTCAGCCTTTGGAGCAGAAATAAGAAGCCATTTGGTTGTCCTTTAGCTGAAAGGTGGAAATTTTGATTTTTTTTTTTTAAATCCCATTTCTGTATTTTAATGAGGACACCATATGATTAAATTACCTTGACCAGTTTTAGATTAAAT
>JAAGNO010024951.1:27260-60155 GCA_033439905.1 Ceryle rudis
TGTGGAGTCTCCTTCTCTAGAGACTTTCAAGACCCGTCTGGATCTGTTCCTGTGTGGCCTGCCCTGGGTGATCCTGCACTGGCAGGGGGGTTGGACTTGATCTCCAAGGTCCCTTCCAACCCCTACCATTCTATGATTCTATGCTAATTTAGAGAATATTTAGTTGGGATCCTGTTGTCCTCAATTCTGCCTGTACCAGCAGAAAGGAAGCACAATTAACACTGTTTCACAGCTAGAGCATGTGAGACTTTGATGGAATAAATCTGGGACAGAAATTGCTAAGAGCTAAATACAGATGTTCTAGGTACCCTAACCACACAACTAGCTTATTTCTTAGCAAATATCACTGCCGTTCCCAAAGAGACAGGAGTATCTCTATCTGGAACATTTTCTACAGCACTGCTTCTAGACTTGGTTCTTGTCTTTGTTTAACTCGTTTTTTCATCAGACTCGGTCTTTGGTGCAGCTAGAACCTTCCCTTGAGGGTGCCATCACATCTAGACTTTCTGGCTATACCAGCTAACTTGTTTGTGACAAGCCTTACACCTTTGGGTTTGTACAATGCCAGGCAAGATGAAAAGAGCAGTCTGTTCATTACTTGCTGGCTGGCTGTGACTTCAACTATGCAGTTAAAAGGTATGGATGGAGTATATTACTCCTAGAAATGGATACTGCTTCTTTCCATCAAGTCACCAACCATGTCTTTAATAGTGGCATGACACCTGTGCTGTAACTAAAAGAAGAGCTGTTTTCATCCCTCCAACAAAAGATACTTCATTGTACCTGTTAAGTATTCCACATTCAGAGGGAACAGCTCCTTTTCATTAAGATACAATCTTAGCATCCAAGCTTACAAAAAACAAAAGCGTGTTCTGAACTCAGGATCGCTGTGGCATGCAGAAGAATGCTGTCATAGCTAAAGTTAAGCCCGTCAATACCTGTGTACCACATCAGGACAACCATTTTACATTTTGTGAGGGGTTTGACTCTCTGTGCCTATTGATTAACATTAGAAAAATTAAAATATTTCCCCGTGTTGCTCATTTTTTTCCAATTTTTGGCAGTTTTGTAAGAAGAGTGATTACCTTCTCTTACTGTAAGAGAAGCTTTCTGACTTCCAGATAACACTAATTATTTTGAAATAAAATGCATAACAACTCTTACAACAATAACACTCAATAATTGAGTCTGAAAGTGACATAGCAGCATTAAAATTAAAACAATGCACTGTTGTTGGCACTGGCCAAGTGCCTCGCTCTTTTAATCATGACGCTGTATGGAGGGGAGAAAGGCTGTTCCCTTACTCATCAAAAACTGTTGTGTTCCACCAAGACTTCTTTTTTTCTAAGCTTTCTCTGAAGATCTTGTGGAGATGACACATCTTAGAGCCTTGAAGTGCAGTTGCATTGTAGCAGATTTCCCTCTGAGGGAATCAAGGTCAGATGAGGTTCTTTTAGAAAGAAGAGCATTGTCGCTTCCTTTGGCTGCAGGAACATCTCTGTCATTTCAGCTGTGGTGTGACCCTTAACTGCTGAGTTATGAGTAATCGCTACTCATCCCCCTGACACTGGCCAGAGTTGCAAAGGCTAGTTGCTCAGTATTAAGATAGAAAGATAGAGTCAGTATCTACTGATGACAGTAGTTAATGTTAAGTCTATAACAACCTTGATGTCTTTATTTTTTGGCTAAGATGAAATAAAACAGCAGTTGGTGTCTAAAAGAAAACACTCGGGCAGCTTTGATGTTATAAGCAGTTACTGGCTGTGTCTGTCACACAAAAATGAAGTAACAAAAATGCAGCCTTGATCTTCCAAAGAAACTGGACCAGCAGCTGCAGTTTTCCAAGTCAAGGTTGGGTCAACACGATGAATGTTTTTGATATTCATTATTCTGACAACTTCTATTACCAGAAAGAGTACTAAAGCCTCTTCATGATTTCTGCAAGGCCTAATCAGCAAAATAAGGAGAAAGGGAGCTCAGTAATCACAGTACAAAAAAAAAAAAAAAAGCATGAGCATTTTGGGATGCTTCTACACTGCAGCCCAGCACAGTCTGCGGTGGGAGCTACACAGTCCTGCCAGCAAGCTAACCCCTGCAGGGTTAGCTCTCACCTGTCCTGCCCTGGGGCTGAGCATGGTAAAGGCTGCTTTTAAGGCTCATTGTTCAGTAGAAAACAGAAAAGTTAACACCACACATAATACAATACCATTCAGAAACAGAGATGGTGTCTTTAGGAAGACAAGGTATGGGGCAAGCACAAAACAAGAAAGGGAAACAGCACAGAATAACAAGAAAATTGTTACTACCTCCTATTCTTAGGAGATACTTTTTTCAAAGAAAAGAAGACGGCTATTAGTTTCTTTTATATAACTAGATGGGTGTGGCAGTGGGCCAGATTGCTGTACAGATGCCTGAATGAGATACTTGAACACCCCTTTCTGCAGGGATGGCATCTTAAATTTATCTCTGTACCCTCAGAGAAGTTTGGGATAGGAGAGATGGGTAACATCCCAAAAGACCAGCAACTCTCTGCAAGAGGAATGGGTAATGGGGACAGAGCCTTTAGACTACAGTCAGCCTGGCACACACCTTATCACCTTCCCCTAGCTGCTCCTACAGCTGAAGGTGGCTGTTTGCTCCCCCACTCAAGTGCTCCATCATGATTGTACCTCTGAAACCAGTTCCAAAATACAGTGTCACTAGAAAGAGAGTCACTTTCTATCTGTAAACAAGGAAAACAAAGATAATTCCTTCCCTTGCAGGGAATATTGTAGCTCTGTCTAGGAACAAGACACGACACTACATGTGCATGAGTCTTGGGACTCGGCTGTGTGTAAAAGGCTGGCAAAGCAAGCTGGTGATTTGCAGGCTGCAGCTGCTATGTTGCACAGATCAGTCATACCTGCTGCAGCTACAGGAATTTTGGCCCATGGGGATGTGAAAAGGCTTGAAAAGGCAGCAGAAATCTGAGTTACTGAGCAGCTTCATTGGTCACACAAACAATCAAGTGCACAGCAGCTCTTCTCATAACCTGTTCACTGCTTGCTGTACTGCGTGTTCTGTACAAGCTACTAGGTATGACCACACACCAACTTGTTTCTGTACATCTCTTGTGACTGCCTCTGCATCAGGTATTCTGTGGGAAAGCTCTTCTGCTTGGCTTCTTCCAAACAGGCAGTTTTGCACTTAGGTATTTTGACCTCTGCAGCAACTGCTCTGTTTGCTTTTCTTCACTGGTTTTGCACCAGTTATTCTGTACCACATATATATCCCAGACAGCAGTCTCACACTCTTAATTTTGTTTTGACTGCTTGTTTCTTGCTTGAGGCTTTGTTGGTTTAGCAGAAACCCGGAAGAAAGAGGAATTACTTTTTTTTTTCCTTCCCAGGCTCTGAAGTCTGGAGTGCTGTGCTGAGCATTTCAAGTCCATAGCATAATAGTAGGGCAGTGGGTTGATGAAAAGTTTATTTAACCACAAGACACTGCAGGATATAGAAGGTGATGCTGCCTCTGTTTAGGCACCACCAGCCAGAAACTCATGTTCAAAGACATGCAAGGTTGAGAACTTACCCCAGAGCGGGTGTGTATAGATAGTAAGGGTATGTTTTCTGTACCCACATACAGGACCAATGTCTGAGGATTGCACTGAAGCAGGAAGAAGACTTAAAAGAGGAAGGAAAAGGGGTTGTAGCATGTTTATTTTCTTTTATTCCCCTTATTTACTTGGGTTTCTGTAATCTTTATTTAGCTGGATGTACTGGGGAAAGCATCCAGGTTGGTGTTTGTTCCTACCTCTCTTCCCACAGTAGAAGATTATTTTTGCAACTTCAGTGTTCTGCAAATAGTAGATTTGGTCTTTTATCCAGAGCTACCCAGTGCTTGTGTCAGCAGACACAGCTTTGCTGTAGAAGAATTTTGCAGGTCATGCCATGGGCTGTAAACTGGGGCAGAAGGAACCACAAGCAGTTAAGACAGAGTCGCTTAGAAGACCTTGCTGGCTGATACAATTCTCTATCTTCTGACAAATACAGGAGGCAATGTTATATTGCATTTTAGTACTAAAAATGCTCAACAGTATCTTCGCTAGCAGGGAACTAATGTTTGGGGAGTGTGGAGCATGGATACAGGAAAGGAGTTTCAGGCTGCACATCTGAAAACAAAAACCAAACCAAACCAAAACAAAACAAAAAAAAAAAGAAAGAAAAAGATGAAAAATATATTTATTTTTTCTCTTTTGCTTTTCATCCTCTAGGGATAAAGGTCAGACAGAGCAGGTTTCCCTCCATCCTTCCTTCCTCTTCCGCTCCCTTTCTTTCAAAAGGTTCCCCCAGAGACTGTGAGAATATGTCAATATTAAACGGCCTTTTCCCAATGAAGATCTCTGGAGAATACCAGAAGCAACTGCTCTCTCTTTCTTTCTTCAACAAACACTGGCCAGGGCTTCACAAACAGCCAACTGAGACATAGTCAGGAAAAAACAAGTTCTTAGAGGAAGGAGTCGCCAAGGAAAATAATCAGGCAGCATGAGGGGTTTGGTGACGCAGCTCCACAGCTGCTAAGTTCAATGACTTCTCAATCGCCTCCATCTGAATTTGTGTTCCAGTATGAAATGATCTTCTACCTTCGTAACTATAAATAGCCAGGCACAATGATTTGCTGCTTGAAATCCCAGAAGCAGCTTGAGAAAAATACCAAACACAAACCCTAACAACTAATCCAAAGACAAGAAAACAAGAAACCTTCAACTATCTTCTCAGTAAGATCCTAAATGTCAAAGAGAGGCAGTGAAGCTAGAGAGTATAGGGCTGATGCTTTTGAAGATGCCTTTCTAACATCTTGGCTGGTCAAGATGTGCAGCACTACAGCAGTAGTGCCAAGTGGTCTGTCCTTCTTCTGTGGAAGTAAGTGCACCTCAGGGTTGGTGTTGCATAGACTCCTGATTATTTCATCTAAGCTACCTGTCTAAATGTCTCTTAGTATCAAGGGTAAGAAACAGTAGCTTTCCTCCTTTCAGAAAGTAGAGTTTCAAAACAGGTGCAAAACCTTGTATCTTATAAATATTTACTTTATATAAAGCCTCCTTCCTGTAAAGAGGGACTTATATGACCAGAACTGATGTACACATCTGTGCTGTACATATCCCAGATTAGGTAAAATGACTTTCAACTGTACAATCTCAAGTCATTTCAGTATGATGAAGGTTTTGCCTTTGCTTACTAGCTAAATTTCAGTCCTAATTTGGAATGACTGAAAAAAATCTCAGCTTTCTCTCACATCCAGAGAAGCAATCCATAAAGGTCATGGGAATTGGGAGAAATGAGCTCTTGCTAAGTGCAGCAATACAAGGCATTTCATGGTATTATATAGGTTTATCTACAAGAGCATGGGGTAGGATTTTCAACTGAAGGCAACAAAATGATGGATCCTGCCTCATTCAGGTGTCAAACTCATTACACCATGATGTGCCTACCATAACCACCTGCCAAAATCTATCTGATCAGAGTTTGAAATGCATTCATTACATTTGCCTTCCTAGCTGGTTTACCTCTAAAGTTGTTTCTTTCCCGTCTATAAATCCAGATGCAAGGAACACAGGAAAATACACCTAAACTACCAAAAACTGCTCCCAAATACCTTTTATATGCACATAAAAATATCTAGGCTTGAAAGTCCATCATGTTGGTAGTCTTTGTGGTTAGACACCAGTGCTCTGTTTCCCACTGCAGTTATGCAGGTTGCCTGTATATCCCACTGGAGAACATTCTATTGCTTACATTAGGGACATAAAGCTGCCAGTTGTGCCTCTACAGACCAACTTCAACATCTGAAATGTATTACTCCTTTAGGATTAAGTATTGGCATGCTGGTGCACTAAAATATTGCCATTCTGCCCCATAAATCTTACAATAAAATCCCCCATTTGGGGAAAAACAGATAAAATTTTGGAGCAGGTTAAGGGAGTTCTAATGTTTAGAAAAGCTCTTTCCAACTTCTCAGTGGTCTGGGATGTCAGATGTTACATGAAGAGAGAAAATCAGCGGGCAGAATCTGAGAAAGTGATTAGAAGTGCAATGTTGAATAATGTGTCATTGTTTCATATATTTTTTCCCCAAAAGGTCTGCACAAACGGTCTATGTTTTTGCTGGTTTTGTTGCAGTGAATTTTCTGAGTGCTTCGGAGATTTTTTTAAGGAACAGTTATCTGATTTCTTGTCAATTGATATCTTTAGGGTTATTGGTATGAAGCTACACAACCACAAACAGAAGTCGAATATGGTGTGAAAGTTGAAGAAGCTGCTTTGGTTTTATGGGTTTTTTTTGCTTCACATCTGTAACGGCAGCTGCAGGGAAAGAAAGACATATGAGTAAATCCTGGGAAATTGAAAAAAAAAAGCAGCTTCTGAAAGCAGCCTGGCAAACTTCTGTAAATCACCACCACCCTTTCGAATAAAGCAAGCTTTTTAACAGCTTAGTTATACCACTGAAGCAATTTAATATAGGTGTTGAAAAGAAAAACAGTAATCTTTACACATTTTGCACTGGTAGGCATTACAGATTTGCCTTAACTTGGAACAATATTTGAAAAACTTACTTTTCAAACTGTTTTACCCCCAAACATGTCAAGTAATTAAATAAAATCAGTATTTTCCTAATGCAATGTGAACCTTCTCTAAGGTTATTTTCTAAATGGGCAGTGTTTTCATAACACAACATTTGTTTTGCATAGTACTGAGGAAATTTGACCCAACAGAGTGAAATGCTAATGCTGTCAACCCTAGTGGCATGAAGTCAGGTTCTGAAATAAAAGACCGATGCAATGAGGTTCTATAGAAGATACCCGAAAGCTAGCTTGTCAGCTAGAAAAGCCCTTCTATGGACTTTGGGTAGATTTCTGTAATTCTGCTGGCTGCCACAGGTCAGACATACATTTGCTTCTATATGTAACTGTGAAGGCCGTGAGGGTTTGCAGCAGTTGCTATTAATTACAACAGCTGGGGAAAAATTATGTCCCCCAGCTTGTTGATAAGCAAAGACCTTCCTTATCCACCTACATCTGACCAAGCTTGAGAACATACTTCTGCAGATTAGAAAACAGCATAAAATATACATTTTCCTTTTCTCCAGATTCTGATTTACTGCCACCTACATTCCCCTTCTAACACTTAAGTATTTGCTGAAGTTATCATGAAGTTTGGGAGGTAAATGCAAAGAGATGTTTAAGATTCAGAAGATCAGTGAGGTAGGAAGGAGTTGTGTAGGTAAAAAAAAACCTTAGCTTTTTAACAAGAGGAACTCTTGCACATTTTCCTTTTCATGTGCAGCATGGGGTTATAGTCACAGATGCACCCTGTCTGAAATCAAAACTCTGGGGTCTTCTTTTTTTTTTTTACACAGAAAAAATAAATGAAAGACTGAAAAGTAAGCTATGCACCAGCCCAATTCTCTGTTAGCATGGAGGAAGAAGAGAAGGTAATAATGGCCTGAAGCATCAGCTAGTTCTTCCTCGGGTTAGGAGTGGTTGGGTGATGCAGAGGTTTATTTAGCTGTCTATGTCTTTATACAGTCCCATTCCCATGGCATTTGAATTCCAGGTTCTCCAGCAGATGTAGGTGGTATGCCATGAATACCTTATAGATTACACGATTCGCTGTGTGTGGCTCATGGGTACTACATTTCCTAGAGACTGACCATAAGACAAAACTTGTATGTGTGTGGCAATATCTGACACCACAGCACTGGTTTGTGTCCTGATTTAGAGGAGAAAAAGTCCAAATGTAAACATCTTTCTTGGAGCAAAAATTTCCAGTAAGTTCATCTCAACACTTCCAATCACAGTGACATATTTTGATATTCATCTACCTCCCTAAAAACACAGCGGCATCTTAGACAGGAGGAAAATAATTTGCACCACAGAGCACATAGAGAACCTGGATAGAGAGTAGGGTGAGAGGTGACTATTTTATTTTACAGATTACAAACCACAGAAATTTGTTAAGCGGATGGTCTGTGAATTCCCATGCTCCATATGAGTAGAAAAGGTAAAGAAACTTTACCAACACCTGGCAAGCAAAATACAACCATCACAAGCATTTTTTGACATTGTACACAATTTCTCAAATTTTTAATGGCAGATATATATTAATAATAAAGAAAAAATGCAGTTACATGCTGTAGTAAGCCTGTTAAGATAAAATCACACCATTTTGAGAATTTGTTTCATGTCTAGTTTCTAAATTTTTACAAAATAGGACAGAGCTGCATGAAATTAAATCTACAGCTTAACGATGCATAGCTGAAGTCTTTCTGCTGTTAGTACCAAAAATACTTCATCTCATTCTCACTGATAATTCCCCGCATCTATTTGTGCCAACATTAACAAATAGAAAGTCATATTGATTACAGTGTACTTACTACACAGGGTAGGTTTGGGTTAGGTTGAAATTCAGCCCTAAAAACAGAAAGTCAGTGTTCTATTCAACTTTTTTTTTTTTTTTTTTTTTTGTACGTGTATGTGTTTGTGCAGAGATTAGAAGGATTAGAAAAGGGGATCTTAGTGGCATAGAGGGTGTTTTGGGTTAAACCCAAGATCTGATCCCATGGCTGTAGCAATAGTATTTTGCAAAATCATTTTTCAGCTGCTATGGTAAATGTTTCTAGCAACAGAGGTTTACAATCTGTTACAACAATGAATCAAAATAACTCTGCTCATTTTCCGTGCTAAATCTCAAGAGCCTTGGTAAACACTGCATTGGCTCATTCGAAACAGGAGAATGATTGACAGTGTAATGCAACGAAAAACCTGAAAGAGAAACTAGGTAAATTAATTACCCATTAAATTAATACTCATCTACTCCTCAGAGTTGCAGTCACTGCAGCTGGGTCTGCTTAACAAATAAACTGTCCATGGGTCTAGCACAAGTACACCATAGAAACCGAGGGCCTGAGCCTAAAATCTGTGAAGAAAAACATATGCTTGAAGTTAAGCACGTGATTAATACATCGGTGAACACTGAAATCTGGTCTGTGCTGGATTTCTCATGATGCGAACATTAAAACACCTTTCCAGTTCTCTGCAAGTGAGTTCAGCTCACCAGTCCAACATGTATTTCATCTGCCATTGATAGCAAGTCCATAGTAGCTGTAATGTTATGAGTGACGAAGACATAGCACACACCTGATTAACGCCAAGTTATATACATTATAAAACATACATGATGCAGTCACATTCTTTCTGCATGCACATATGCAGTCTATACAAATACACAAAAAGAGGAAATGAATATAAACAAAAATATAAAACTTGTGGAAGTATTCATCAGTGAAATGCAAAGATGAAAGATTGATTTGTGGCTAGCAGATTTGAAAAAAAGTCTGATCCTTGGAACTTTAAAATTACTGTCCTTACCCTTGACCAATTAAAACCAGTGGTGGAAGTATTGGCAATAGTGCAAAAACATTGTGTAACAGATATTTTTTTCTGTGCTTAGTTCAGAGGTATTATCAATTGAGATAATACCAAATGTGACAGTCAAATCATATGATAATGATGAAATACTCTCTAGTTTAACAGTAGCTCAAGAGGAAGTTAGACTACAGTGGAACTTTTTGTTGTTGTTGTTCTTTTTTTTTTTTTTTTTCTTTTTTTTTCTTATGTTATCATTGGGTTCAGATAACTTGTATCTGTTTTTAAAAACTGCCTGTAATGTCTAATCGTTCATGTTAACCTTCTATACTGTGGTGATGATCCATGAATAGCTCCAAGTGAGACTTGAAGATCTCTGGCATTTTTAAGGGCTTATAACTGATGAACATATAAATAAGCATCAAAGGGTAGATTTGGATGGGATTTTAAAGTCAGACTAATAACTTTGCAGCTGATGAACTGAAATTGGAGATGATAGATGTCTAAAAATAAAGGATGATTTTGATTGCATTTTGTGCAGACCACAGGAATGAGTCACATGGCAGTAGGAGCACAAAGGAGTATGTGGATGCAGTAAGTAAACTCTGACTTTAATACAGGTTAAATGTTTTCTGCAACTTAATTGACAAGTAGGGGGTTTGCAGTTCAAATTTATTCCAGACTGTGATTGGTGCTGGACTAGTTGTTGAACTCCTTGTCAGCTTCAGCTCCTGCATCCATTAGATGTCTAGATGGACATTGCCTCCTCTCTGATGTTCAGTCTCTTCACTGAAAACTTAGTTCATGACTGTGAATATGTGCTTTATAGATGTCTGAATTCAGTGTCTCAGCAGGTTAAAGGCAATATTCCTCCAGGTGATGTCTCTAAGCATTGTAATATTTAATTTGGACTGGCTTTCAGATGAATGTTTAAATTCAATTTTTTAATTTTTTTTTAATCTTTACAAGTCACCATCCATTCTCCAACATGTTCTGTTTTCTTGGCTCAAATTCATGATATATGTTGTCCCTTTATCGGATTCAATTTTAGTTGGGGTTGTTTTTTGTTCGGTTTGGTTAGGTTTGGTTTGGTTGTTTGTTTTCTTTCATATGTGTTTTCTTTGTGTGTCAAGTCTCATCTAGAAAATTCTCCTAGGACATTAAAGTTCTCGTAATTTCAAGGCAGAATAGTAAAAATAAAATGAAAGTATCCCTCAGAACATTTCTTTTTTTAACCATTGTAAACAAATGCCATACTTTTTATCATAGGAAAAACTCAAAGCTAGCGTGTCAAGTTAAATTCAGACTTGTTAGGAGATCTTTCACTTTCTTCTAACTTTTTGAAATGAAGTGTCCAGTACTTGAGTAAAACTGGGATAAATAAAAGGGCAAAGATGCTTTCCATTTTTAATAGGATCCGTAGGAAAAAAAGTCCCAAATGAAGTTGCTTCCCACTTTGCAACATGTAACCTGTTGCTCTTTTAATTATGTGATACAAAAAACTTGAAGTAGCTTGTTAAAGATATTTGCATTAATACATGGACATATAGGATCAGTAATTTAATCTGTTGCATTCAAAACACACACACACAAAAAGGTATCAAGTAAAGGCCAATTCTTGAAGTTTATGATGTTACTCATGTCTATAAACTGTATCCAGTGCTTGAAAGGTGATGTATGTCCCAGATTGTGTTCAGCTTGGCAGCTGACCTGACTGACTACTGGGGAGTAATGAGCTATCGTGCAAAAATTGTGCCTGTGTTGACAGATCTTATCTGCATAATGACAGCAGACATTTGCCAAAAAAGGCCTTTTTTTTTTTTTTTTTTTTTTTTAAACAGCCTTCATTATCAGCCAGCTGCAAAATAACTCAAATCTGAACAACCAGGAACAGGAGAAATCCCCATAAACATATTCGTCCATTAACAATGTGTTTGATTCTGGAAGGTCTGAAACATCTAGGAGCTGTTGGAGTGTTTGCACTACAAAAAAAAAGTTTTAAGGTGTGCTAGAAGTGACTAACTACGAGTCACCTGTCAGCCTCCTTGTAAATCTGTTAGAAGGAAGAATATGCATAGCCTGGCTGGTATTCTCTATTTTTATGGATGCAATAATATAGCAGCAGGTGACTTTAATATAAGGCAAATAATTTTTGCAGAATGTACAGTATAAACTCATCAGGCAGCTATTTTGATACTGGCAAGACTTCTGAGCAAGCCAGTTTTGAGGAGTAAAATAGAAGACAAGATTTATCCCATTTTCTTTGATTCCTCAAGATGCAAGAAAGCATCCAGCCTTTCCACTACTAAAGCATTCAGAAGACCCATTAGGGATCATACTGGAGATCTGTTACGTGTTTCACCACTTACGTTAGGTTGTCAAATTAAATAATCTCTAGCCAAACTGTCTTTTCTGAATAGCTATAGCAGACAAGCTTGGGGAAACATCAGGCAAAGAAAGGGAGGATTTATGAATAGAAAAACCTGAGAAATTCAGACTTTTTAACAAGAGTTCCTACATTGTTATTACCTATATATAATAATATAAAGTGTGTTTGTGTGTGTGTGTGTAATGTAGCAAGGCAAGATTTGTTCATTAGGTTATCGCAAAATGAAGCTAAATAAGGAATCTTCATTATAGCATGGAAAATAGTAATTCCCTCAAAAGAAACTTTTATTTTTCTGAAAAAAAAAAACCCCAAACATTATCTGATACACGTTGATGAACCCTATTTTCAGTGGTGACACCGAGGAGCAATATGAAGGCAAAGAGTAAATTCAGACACCATTTAATCGCCTTTGTTGCAAACACAAAATACTGGTCTGATTACAATTACAAGCTGATGAGAATTGGACTAAGAGTAACAAAGTCCTTTTGCATTTGTCATGAAACAGCTATAATTTTATGTGAAGGAGTGACCTGGATTTGAGCCAAGTGGCCAGCTGGAAAGTATACAGCCAGTTTTAGGATCTGTATAAATTACTATGTTGACTCCTCCTGAAAAAACAAGGCTAAGAGTGTTCAGATCCCTTTGAAACATTGCAATAATCAAATTGCAGATACTCCAAACCAAATGGAGAACAGTCTAGTCCTATCCTATTCTATTCTATTCTTTTTATGTCTTTTCCTGCTCTCGCTTGTCCTGCCCTGCCTTTACCATAGGAATAAATAAAAATGTGACTAAGTAGTTACAAGGAGTTACTCTCTGATACTCTTCTCAAGGAGGGCATAGCCAGTAGAAGTAATATGATTATGTAATGGTCTGTGGTTTTTAGCTATATAAAACAGAGTAAGTTTAACATCTAAGAAAATATAGCTCTCAAATCAGAGGTGTTTTACCCTGATCAGGATGAACTCCAGAGAATCTTAGGTGTATCCTGAATTTCAAATATACTTAGCTCAGATATTGACCTTTTTAGAGTAAAGTGACTGAGATCTTGAGCTTCATTAATGTATGTAACAAGTCAGAGCTGTACCCAAGTCACCACTGAAGAGGTGGGTTACAGCAGTTTGTGCTAACATTTCCTAAATTATGAAGACATTTTGACTAAATAGATAGCTAGTGCTGCTGTTAAAGTGAAATATAACAGCACAAGTAACTGTGATTACTTGGAAGAGAAACAGAACACATGGTTCCACAGAAATAGCCTAGATGTCAGCATCTTACTTTTTCCTTAGGCTAATGAAGGGGTATCTCAATAATCAGAATCATTCCCTTTCTATTAAAAATATCAGATTCAGTGTCTTATTAGAATAAGATGCAATAGCAAAATCTGGTCCCAATTTCTAATACTATCAGAGTTTGTCAGTCTATACCAGATATACAAATACAGAACTAAAAAAATATGTTGTTTTCAATACTGATATTGATGCGGAATAGAATTTGAACAACACTAGAACCAGTTTCACAACATTTGCCATGGAGCTGCATATACTGATAGAAAGGTTCAACTTTAGCATTTGCTCTTAGTGTCTTGTAGCCTGCAGACACATTTTTTGGAATGCAATGAAATTGTTCTTGTGACATCACTTGCAACAGTATCTTATTGTTCAAACAGGGTTTGAATATGAAATAGCTATGACTTTTTAACTCTACAAATTGTGTCAACTTTCTTTACAACAAATGTTTTGTTCCTCTGAGAGAACCTCACAGTTAGTGGTCGCCTTTTGTAAGAAAGCTTTTATAAATAAGGCTTCTTACATCTTTGGCTGAAAGCTGTAAAAAACAGCCCATAGCATCTCATTGTTGCCTTGAATCTCGGGGCTGTACTTACTTCTGTAATTAGATCAGCTCTTTTCCCAGTTACTTTTCTAAATCCATTTATGGTGATGCAGAAGGTAATATGACCAATAATGGAAGATTAAGAAGACTCCCTTGGAATAGCTTTAATCTGACACTCCATAGTGTGTAATAAAATTCTATCCTTTAAGTAAAGAGTTATCAGATCTCAGAAAATAACCTTACAACCCTACTTTTCAGTTCCAAATAAAGTAGGCATAGTTCTGATAAGAGTATTATTAGGATTTCCCTTTCTGAGGCATAAATGAATTAAAAGTCCCCTTTTGAAAACTAGACATCTAACTGCTGCATGTACTGCAGTGAATTTGGTCTCCTTTCCTCCTGTGTACTGGAAATTCTTCAGAGCCACAACTGACTTCACTCTGTCCGTGTGCAGCCTGAGGATTACATTCAGAGCCCAGCTACTACAGAACTCTAAATAAGTGCATTCACTCACACGCTTACTCTAACTTAGCTTGGGTTTGTGGTTTGATAGATTTCCCAAAAGCTTTTGGAATTTTGTCTGAGATTTTTTATGTGCTTGGCATATGACTTAACACACAAGCAAGAGTGTGGGTATACATTCTTTTTTTGTGTGTGTGTGCTTCTCCCTCATCAATAGTAAAAGACCTCATCTGTAAAATTTTCTAACATAAACCAGTGTGCAATAGTGGAGCCACAAAGGTAAAAGTCACTGAACAAAGGTGGTTATGGATTGAGCAGTTCTGTTATCAGTCCTACAGCTTGCTGTAAACTCTTACCTCCATTTCATCTTTCCTTCATCTTCTGTTGAAGATCTTTTCCAAATGTGGGCTATGAGCAGTATCTCTTAGTCACCCCATGCAGCAGATGTGCTTCAGTCAGCCATGTGCCTACCTATTAAGAGCAATAAAGGATGGCAATTGCTTCACTTTAGTACTTACTGGAAGACAAATGTTATGGAAAGGGTTTTTGTTTGGTTTGGTTCGTTACTTCCATGTGCTTTATTTCTTCCTTTCCACACAGGACATGTATTTATTTCCATTCAGCCCAATTGACCTTTAAGCTCTCAACAGATCCCTTTCGGGAATTACAATAAATATGTTAGCTAATTGCACTGGAAGTAAGAATTGGGAAAAGTGGAATTTCTTTCTTACTCAGTGTTCTGAGTACTGTGTGATTCCTGCCCCAAGGGGAAAAACAAAGACCTGACTGGATTAAATTGGATTAGATTAGGAGGATCAGGGTCTGAGAAGGTGTCTCAAGCAAGTTTTAACTGCGATTAGGTCCTGATGTCCAGTATTGGAATACTGAAACATCTCTCCTCAAGTGCCATTGATGCTGAACACATCTAAACTCCAAAGATATGCATACCTACAGCTGCATCTCGGCATCTATCCTATGTCAATGCAGTTGTGATGAGACTAAGTATTATAGTTAAGCCAAAATCTATGTAGGCTGTCAGAATCGGTGCTCCACATCTTACTCTTGTAGGTTTTCTAGAAGGGGTGCTATGCTATGGTATTTTCTGGCTCCTTGTGGTGGTTTTCTATTTCTTACACCCCCCCCCAAAAAAAAAAAACAAACACACACACACACAAACCCAAAACCACCCAACAACAACAACAACAAAGAAAACAACAAAAAAAACCCCAAACAACAAAACTATTTTAGGAGGGAATATACCTTTTCAATACAGCATACTTGTGACTGTCACTTGACCAGAAAGTATGTAATCAGGCTTTGATCCCATTCATTGGTTAAGGGAGTTCAGACTAACATCTCTTCTCTCCTAGTAAATTGGCTTAACTAAGACACTGTCACAGAAAATGACAAAAACTATGATTCTGTCAGAAAAAGGATTTAAGAATTGTAATTTCTTAACAAGGTCATTCATAGCAATAATCATGACCTTAGCTTAGCTAGCAGTGACCTAGGCTTAGTCCTTGGATTTTACTGAATTTCATCTAAAGACAATTTTAGTTGGATGCTCCTCATGTACTTGGGACTTGGACAGAGTTCTGGACTTGGCTCTGGGAGAAGGTACTGCACAACAAGTCACCTGGACATGGTCCCCATGTTATTGTCAGCTTTAGAGTTCTTTTCCTTTCACTCTTTTTTTAAAAAAATTATTATTATTATTATTTGTGCCAGTTTTAGAGAGCTTTTTCTAAAAGCAGTGGAATTGAGCCCTGAATGGAACAAAGTCTTAAATCAATGTGAAATGCTCTCAGAAAGAGATTGTCCATACACATCCTTTCTTCTTTGTGGGTGGCTCCTTAAAATAATGATCCTATTTCTTATACAGAAGCAAAAGTACAAGACAAGAGAAAAAAGTTGACTCAACTCATCACTGTAAGCAGCTCAGGGGGATGAGGGTAATGCAAACACAGTTCTTAGAGATGGACATCACTTTATTAAAAGCATCTGGCATGCAGAGAAATAGGATATTTTGGCACCATCAGAAAATTTATCAAGACTTAGCCATGTAAGGCTGCATTGGTTGTTATTTATAGAATTAGCTTAGAGGGGGTATGGAAATTTTACCAGGAACCTCATTAGTAACAGCATGAGAGCCATGTCCAATCTTGCTGCTCCAGTGATGTATTCATTCTATAGCACAGATAGAGCAAGCAGCCAGGGAGAACTCTTCTCAGGGCTTTTCAGCCTTATTACGGAGGAAACATGTATAAATAGAGAGTAACTACAATACTGACCAGACAAGACCTTTCAGGGACTGTTACCTGTCTTTTCTAGAGTCACAGATGTATACTGACATCCCACCTGCCTTTCTCTCCAGTGGAAAGCAGACTTCTGTTTTACTGAGAAATGAAGCCATTGGAAAGAGGAAGTTTCTAGAAATAAAGCTTTAAAAATCTGTGATTGTTTTCTTCAGAGGAGAGTGTACTATAAACTGAAACAGTCAAGGAATGACATATGCCATGAGCAGATGTTACCTACTATCATTGTAAGTTATCTACTGCAAGCATTCAGTGTGGTGAAAACTGGCATGAAATGGTTTTAATTGTAAACCTCTTATCACTTTGAGAACTTTTCTGTCCTGTGGGAGATTATTTTCTTTAACTAGGGCACCTGATAGTGAGCCAAGACAAAGAGAAGGCTGATTTATTGTTTAAACCAAGATGCTGCCAATTACAAATACTGCTTATGTAATACAAATACCACTATAGGTGTCACAGCTCTGATACAACCCTAATTTTCAGACACTATGTATCTGCTACAGTCTCACTTTGAATGTTTGGTGTGCTGGGTTTTGCTTCAAAAAGCCCTTATTCAGGTCTGAGCAGTTGGTGTGTATGTCACACTAGCTCTTATCAAGGGAAAGCTGAAAGAGGCTTGTTTTTCAAAGGGTTTGAAATACTGGTATGTATATTTGAGGGCTTTGATACTTAGCACATTTGCAGACTGTATCACCAGAGAATTACAGGGGGCACAGAAGGAACTTGAGGAGTCTCAGTCTGTATAAAGAGCAGAGCTGCAAAAATGTAAGTGAAAAAAAAAATCATGGCTTGAAGTGTAGAATTTTCCCTATGTGCTTGCTACCGCTTATTGTCTGCATTTAATAACATAACCAGACTTTTTAAATTCAAACTCCTATGCAATCTGACTTTAATCTACTAGTTTTATATCAGGTAGATGAGTGGAAAAAGACATGCAACAGCACTAATAGTTTGAAATTCTGCATTCCTGTGGGAGTCTGTTAATTTTCAAAGGTTACAGTTCAGACTCTAACTGAACAACTGGCATAGAAGTCTGAGAGTTTAAGTATTCAGCCTTAGCTGAATTTGATTTAAAGGTGTTTTTTTTGTGTTTTGGTTTTTTGGTTTTTTTTTTAATGAAGGTTTATCTTGCATTCTGTATTGGCTTTAATTTGTTCTTTTACTAGTTTCTTTATTGATAGTAAAACAAGCAATAAAGCGCACATGAAATACAGCCATGTCAGTAATTGAAACATCTGATTTCACTTGTCTCTCCAGTTTGGTGCAGTCATTCCTAATTGCTTTACCTCTGAACCTTTCTTCTCTGTGGATTACTTACCCATGAAAACCTATGACAGACTCCCTCATATTTGGAGCTACATTATGTTCAACCAGTGTATCCATCCAAATTTTTTCCCTAGGGCTGTATGTCAATTTAATACATTCTCTTGTCTTATATTTTGGATATTACAAGAAAACCTGAAATGTTTAGGCCTTGAATATGCTATTTTAAGGTGGGATTTTTATATACAAATTTGTTTTCTCCTTTTAATAACTTTCTATTCTGTTCTACCCTTTGCAACAGTTCCCTTTGAGTCCTTATAAAAACTAATTAGATCTACTACAACATATGTAGATCTCAAGTTGCAGTTTAAAATTTATTCTTCTTAACTCTTTCTCTTTATTATTAAAAATCAGGTGAAGTAACATCACATGTTTTCAAATGACTAAAGGTATTTTTCTCATTGCCAGTGCAGAGATTCTTCTGCGTTATTTATCCTTGACATTGCTTCTGCTCCTGGACATTATTTGCCAACAAACTTGAGGAGTCCTAGTAGGCATTTTTACTGAGGAATTACCTGCTACTTGCATTTGTCTGCAAGATCTGAAAGAATGTCTTTTATTTCTTGATAATGTTTTAAGCTGCTTCATTTAAGATTAGGCTTCTGCAATCAGAAACTTCCAAAACTCCAAGGGCCTTTTTAACTTACTCTCTTCTAAGTTGTCATTGGTGATTGAAGTTATGTAATCTTGTGGGTTTTGTACCACAACTGTTCAAAAGGGAATCACCCTGTTATTCTCAGATGAGCTATTAAATAATGATAGAGCATTGCATGGTTTCTGCTGACTGCACTTAAAGTGTAGCAGACAGACATTAAACATCCTGTGCCTCCCATTTGTATAAACATTGGTTTGGAAACCACTAAGTTCAGTAGTCTTCAAAATCTTCAGTAACCACCTAGCTATCGTTAGAAATCAGATGTACAAGCCTAACTTCAGGACACAAGTGACCATTTGGGAGATGTGGGTTCCTGGTCGTGGCCAGGCTATGACTAACACCTGAGCTGGCGTGACAGCTGACAGAAGGAAGGTTCTTCACTAATATCATTTGATAAGGGCAGAGAGAAGGTAACTGAACATCAAAGGGATCAACGACAAGGATCAATGACAGTACATTTATACCTTCCAAGTCATCACTTCTTTTAATTCCTTAAAAATTTACCTGGAATGCAGAACCACAAAAGAGAGGTTTCTACTTTCCTAGAATGAAATTATATTTCCTACATGAATGCTTCTAAGGCTGCTGTGTCACATATTTAGGGCTGTTTAAGTATATTCACTATGCCTAGTATTTGTACCTAAGTCAGAAAAAGCTTTATTCTCCACTGACTCTATGGGAAATGAGACTTTCCTAAAATAGGTGCTGATGGCTGAGATAAGAAGATTTCTCTTTGTAACTTATTGTTGGGTACCATTTCAAGTGTGGTCAGGGAGACAGCAGCGTTATGCTTTAACTTTGGAATTCAGAAGTAGGAGTTAGGGACATGAAATAAATGTAAATATTATGTAGAGATTCCCACAGAGATAATGACAGCCAAAGAGAGAATTTGATAAAGCAAATAAGGGAGGAAATGCTATTAGGCAAATTTGAAATCTGGGGTAATGTGGTGAAAAGGAACAGTCTGAAGAATAGAGGAGTGTCTGGCAAATGTTATATAACTGAAGTTATGCTGGCCAGCTTTGGGTAGAGAAGAGCCAAAATCCAGAGCAAGCAGGCTCTGGTAAGGACCGCCCAGAAAGAAGAACTGGAATGGAAAAAACTTGTGAAGCACTTTCCAACTGTCCCACATTCCTTTGTCAGTAATGCAAAGTGCTCTTTACCAGTTGCCTTGGATGGGACTGGAGGTGGTGAGGTAGTGTCTAAGCTTTAGCATGTACCTAGCATCATTCATGTACATGCAAGCTGAACTGGAGGAGAGGAAAGAGGAGTCCCCATCATTTCTGCAGGAAAAAAAAAAGTTCTGTTTAATTGATGAATTTTAGTCAGTTTGTCTACCAGCACTAAGCCATTGTAAGAACACTCAGCTCATTGTCTCCAGAAAAGACGTTACCAGTGGAGCAGCTGTGGTGTTTCAGTGAACCATCTAAAATTAAATCACACGAAGCTGTCTAATTTCTTATTTTCCCATTCCAGTAAAGCCTGTTTTCTGGTTCAAAAACATCTTGAGTGCCCTCAGCTTTTCATGACCTACATTCCATGCATTAGATAGTCTCACCCTTCCCCCCACCAGCGACAGACACCCAAGGACAAAATGTCAATAACATTTTCCCAGAAACAGAGATGATGCATGTCTGAGTCAGGGACAGAGAAACCAAAGGATATACAACAAAATAAGAAAAGGTGAAAATGATGCAAGAGAATCTGCTGGAATTTGTTGTCCTCAAAATTTACATGAACAGTCAGTATATTCAGTATCGAAGTGGTGTTATTTGCCTGTCAAAGAGGTGAAATAATTATTGTCTCACCATTCTAGAGATATTGTTAAATTATTTTTGTTCTATAATTCTGTATCATGTAAATTGATCTGGGCAATTGTTTTTTAATCTGTACCTCAAATGCATGATGACGCAATTCTGATTTTTATTCTAGATACTTACTAATGACATCTATTAGCATAACATATGAGTGTTTTAACTATATATTAGGCATATATTCTTGGAACATGTCTAAGCATTGTTATTACTAAAGTTGCAAAACAGAGGCATTAAGAGTTTAAAGACAATCCAGAACAACCAACTACTTCTCCAAAGAAAAAAAAGACAGGTCATTGTCACAGGTGACTCCCTTCTGAAGTGAACAGAAGGCCTGATATGCAGAGCAGATCCACCTCTTAGGGAAGTCTGCTGCCTCCCTGGGCCCTGGAAGAAAACTTCCTATTCTGGCACAGCCCTCAGATCATTATGCATTATTGACCTTTCAGGTAGGCAGTGATGAACTCACAACAAAAAATCCAAGGGCAATGAAGAGAGACTTCAGGGCCTTGAGATGGCTGTTCAAAAGATCAGAAGCACAAGTAGTGTTCTCCTCTATCCCTCCAGCTGCAGGGAATAGAGGGGAGAAACGAGAGGACCCATCATCAGATCAATACCTGGCTCCAAACCTGCTGTCACAGGTGGGCTTTGGGTTTTCTTGATCATGGATCAGTTTACACAAGCCAGGCCTGCTGTTGACAGACAGAGTGCACCTGTCTCAAAGAGGGGAAGGGATTTGTGCACAGGAGTTGGCAGGTCTCATCGAAAGAGCTTTAAACTGGACTTGAAGGGGGAAAGGGATAAAATCAGGTTTCCTAGAGTTGAGCCTGGGGTTGACACATCAATGTTTGTGGGACAGTTTGCTAGCAAGGTCATTAAGTCTGTCATTCCAGTGGAGATAGAGGACCAAGTGCCATGTGATAACAATGGTTAGAAATCACAGAAGCACCTGGAAATGGTCAGGTAGGAAGTAGGCCTTCTCCCCCCACCAAAAGATGACAGGATCAATAGACCAACTGAAGTACATCTACACCAATGCACACAACGTGGGCAACAAACAGGGGGAGCTGGAAGTCATTGTACAGCAAGAAAACGACGATATAGTTGCCATCATGGCAAAATGGTGGGATGATTTGTACAACTGGACTGATGCCTTGGATGGCTATAAACTCTTCAGAAGCAAGAGGAGATGGTCAGTGACCTACTACCTCACTGAGACACAGGTCTATAGGACCAGATGGCATCCACCCAAGGGTACCGAGGGAGCTGGCAGAAGTGCTCACCAAGTCACTTTACATCATTTATCAGCAGTCCTGGCTAATCAGGGAGGTCTCAGTTGACTGGAGGTTAGCAAAAGTGTAAAGAAAGAAAGGCTGAAAGAAAGGCTGGAAGGAGGACCTGGGGAACTACAGGCCTGTCAGTCTGACCTCGGTGCCAGGGAAGCTTATAGAGAAGATCATCTTGAGAACCATCATGTGGCACATACAGGACAACTAGGCAATCAGGTCCAGTCAGCATGGGTTTATGAAAGGCAGATCCTGCTTGACTAAACTGATCTCCTTCTATGGCTAGGTGACCCGCTTTGTGGATGAGGGAAAGGCTGTGGATGTTGTCTACCTGGACTTTAGTAAAGCTTCTGACACTTTCCCACAGCATTCTTCTGGAGAAACTGGCTGATCATGGCTTGGATGGGTGTACACTTCACTGGATTAAAACATGGCTGGTTGGATAGGCCCAAAGAGTGGTGGTGAATGGATTTAAATCCATCTGGTGGCCAGTAACGAGTAGTGTTCCTCAGGGCTCAGTATTTGGGCCAATTATGTTTAATAATCTCTATCAGTGACCTAGACAAGAAATTGAGGGCACCTTCAGTAAGTTTGCAGACAATACCACGTTAGGCAGGGAGTTTGATCTGCTTGAATATAGGGGGGGTCTACAGAGGAATCTGGGGAGGGATTGATGGGCTGAGGCCAATGGTATGAGGTTCAACAAAGCCAAGTGATGGGTCCTGCACTTGGGTCACAACAACCCCCTGCAGTGTTACAGGCTTGCAGAAGAGTGGCTGGAAAGCTGCCTGGCAAAAAGGGACCTGGGGGTGTTGGTGGACAATGACCTGAACATGAGCCAGCAGTGTGCCCATGTGGCCAACAAGGCCAACACCATTCTGGCTTGTATCAGAAATAGTGTGGCCAGCAGGACTAGGGAAGTTATTGTCCCCCTGTACTCGGCACTTATGAGGCCACACCTGGAATACTGGGTTCAGTTTGGGGCCCCTCACTATAAGAAAGACATTGAGGTGTTGGAGTATGTCTAAAGGAGGGCAGCAAAGCTGGTGAAGGGTCTAGAGATCCAAGTCTGAGGAGGGGCAGCTGAGGGAACTGGGTTGTTTAGCCTGGAGAAAAGGAGGCTCAAGGGAGATCTTGTTGCTCTCTACAACTATCTGAAAGGAGGTTGTAGCAAGGTGGGGGATCAGTCTCTTTTTCCAAGTAATAAGCAATAGAATGAGAGGAAACACTCTCAAGTTGCGTAAGGGGAGGTTTTTGTTGGATATTAAGAAAAATTTCTTCCCTGGAAGGGTTGTTAAGCACTGGAACAGGCTGCCCAGGGAAGTGGTGGGGTCACCATCTCTGAAGGGATTTAAAAAACATGCAGATGGGGTGCTTAAGGGCATGATTTACTGGTGAACTGGGGGTAGCTTGAAGCTGGTGAGAGCCAGAAATTCTGTAGCCCCTTTAAAAGTCTATGTCTCCTTTTCTTTCTTGATCCATATGATTAAGATCTCATCCTCTGGAGCATTTAGATTTCTTGATAGTAGGAGGTTAAAGATTGTGATCCAAATGGGGTTGGGGGTAGAGGTTAAACTGTTGGTTTTTATAATAAGAACCTAGATAGTAAAAAGAACAAAGGTCTTTTTAGCCAAGTTTCCTGTATTTTTAAGTAGCCAATAACACCTTATAAAGCAAGAGAGTAAGAACAAGGCAAATAATATGTAGTCCTTGTATTATTTTCCCAGCAAAATATTCCCCTGTAACATGGGGAATTTGAGCTTCAGGTTGTAGCTACATATTTGTGTGCAATAATATTCCTAAAAGGACTTCCGTTACATTAATTTATCTTGTTGCTACAAGAGGATCTGTCTACATTACTCTCTGTTTTAATATAGTCCCCATAAATATCTGCAGAGTATTCTCAAAGACAAAATGCTAGATTACACAAGCAGAGCTGGTTCTCCTTTTGGGACGTTGCCTACCACTCAGCCTTAAGTTGTGTGGTTTCTTTGGTTAGACTGACTGGTAGTTGCACAGTTGTAGAGTCCTCCTTCTTGGGCTTTTTCAAGACTAAGCTGGATAAAATTACAGATGGCTTGTTCCAGCATTGGTGACCATCCTGTTTTCAATGGAAGACTGGACAAGATAATGTCCAGAGGTCCTTTCCAGGTGACATTTCTATGATCCTGGGATAACGGATGCAGTTGAGGGAAACTGAAATAGAAATTTAATTTCTTGTAAGAGTTAGGACAGTAACTGGAAAATGTGGATGAATCCATTGTAATAGTATTTGTCTCTGTAGTCCCATTCACATTACGGAGAAGTGATTATAGATTGAGCTAGGTGATGCACTTGAATTAGCAAATCAGTTGTACAGACTTCAGCTGAATATGCTGGATGGCTTCAGTGGTTGGATGGAAAAGTGTTTAATCTGAATTGCAAAATGGCAATGCTCCAGCCAGTGATTTGTTGTGACTCTGCTACAGAGGGCCTTTATGCCTCCATTTCTGTGTCAAAAAAAATCAGTGTTTAGATTCTGTAAATTATTTCTACCTGTCACACTAATAATTTGTTTTTCTGCTTTGAGGGTAAATATGTGGGCTGTGGATGTTTCAGATAGGCCAAGTAAACCGAGATACCAAATTTTGTTACATAGACAGACAAGAAATTTAATCATAAGAACCTAGCCCATAGGTGTCTGAACTGGTTTCCTAAGAGGACTTTGATGCCTTCAGACACCAGCATTTTTAGTTCATTGACCCTCTGAGTGCAAATACTAAGTATGTATGAAGTACATAGGCTCCCTTTGAACAGTGGGAGGGGAGGTGGAAATTAGACATCTTGGAAAATACATAATACATGTATTAAGCAAGGAGAAGATTAATGCTAACCAAAAGGAAAAACTAAGAATGGGGGTTTTATATACTATGAATACTATCCCTCTCCAGAGCATAGCTTCTGGATTCAAGCCTACAGAATGGTGTATCCATCCATTTTAGAGCCTAGGGTCTTCTGTGGCTAGACATTTACATCTGGCTTTTGAAAGAATAATGTTCATGCTTTTCTTTAAAAATAGGACTCCTGAAGACGAAAGCGGCACCTTTGTTTTACACAACAGTCTTGTGTTTTAAGCATTTACCAGGGGAAGACCTGGTCCAGACAACCACTGAATATAGGGTTTTCAACCATGTTGTTCATACTAGATACAAGTGCCCTGTCCTCCTGTGCAGTGCTGTAGAGAACTGGAGCTCTCCCTCTCCACTGTGCCGAAAGGAATACAAAGGTCCATCAAGGAACAAAGCCAGGAGGGGTGTGCAACTTGTAGCTAGTGTGGAATAGGGAAACTTGGGTTTTGGTCTGTTCCAGCAGAAGCTAAAATTTGCACTGAAAATTCTTCAGTTAGAATACAAGAAGAAAAAATGTACTACATATACAAGCAGGATTCTGGTTTTTTTCAGGATTAGATTTTTTTTGAGATTAAGAATCTCTCTAAATTAGCTGCTTGCACCTCTTTGGGCACAAACAGGGCGATGGTTTGTTCCTGTATCCTGATGGGCACACGGCAGGCAGCATCTAGCCTGACACATGTGGGCATTGGTACCTTTATTCTGCCCAAATCCTCTCTTCATGGTCTGAGTTTCTCACAGGCTATAGCTCTTGGTGACTTGCTTGACTCTACACTGTTTAAACCAAGGACTGAATCCATATCACCTCTGTCCAGCCTACAGCCTTGCTGTAAAGCCACTGCTCCTCAGATGTGTAGTACTGCTTTAATAAGCAGTCTGAAGACTCTTAAGTTTGTGGACAATTTCCTCCTCTCATATTTTTTTCAAATTTCCTCCATTTCAGGGAGGTGAAAAGGGTTTTCCAAGAAAACCATAAACCAACAGTGCTTTATCAGAACCCTAGCAAGCCACTGAAACCTCTCTGTTGAGCCCTGCAGTATGAAGCCTCGGAGAGCAAAGACAAAATAAAAGCTGCTTTAGCTGAAATAGGCTTCAACCTTTCTACTGTAGACAAGAGGAAGATTTTAATTCCATGAGGCTTATTTTTCTGTGTTTGATGCTGAATGAAAAGGGAAGATTTACTGGCACTAGTGGACACAAAGCAAAACTGTACAAAATTAAAGGCCAAGCCAAACAGTGGAAAAAACAGTGACTGACTCTTCTTAAACTCAGCTGTAGGTGAAAGAACACCATAGATTTTTCCAGACAAAAAGTCAGAAATTGCTGGGTTTTTTTGGTTTAGTATACAAAACTCAGAAAAAAAAGTATGCAGAATGGTTTGTAATTTTCTACTTTGGTTTCACAAATAAATAACTGAACACTGAAGTGAACTCTGGTCAGCATAAATTCTGGTACCCAGAATAAAATTTCTTATACCACGAGAGATAAGGAAATCTGGTGTGATGTAAAAAATAATGCACGATGAATGATTCATATTTTAGGGAATTATATGTTTCAGAATATGCCGAATCTCTTAAAATATCACAGACAAATTTAGATACCAAAATAAGGCACTGAAATTTGGAAAATAATTCTTTGAGCACAGTCATTTTTCTTCCATTGATTTCATGCAGCATTTTCCACAGGCCCACCACAACATCATGGTACTAAATGAATTAAGAAAGGCCTATTTATTCTTTTTCCACTGACTTCTGAGTTTTGGACTAAGTACTATTCAAATTCTTTCATTATTCATTGTGTTTTAGGCCACGTCCTAGCTGGAGATTACTGTTGTTACGAGTTAGGTGACCAGATTCTGAGAATGTTCCTTGTCCAGTTTAGTGCAACTGAGTCAGATCTGAGCATCTTTCAGAAAGAACTCACCAGAATTTAAACTGATATGGAGGAGACATTTTTAGGCAGCCATCAGGACAGTTATATACACCAGAGGAATAATGATCCACTTCTTGGCATAGAGTGCAGTGCCATCTGAAACTACGTTACCCATTTCTGACTGGGCCTGATTTCCTATTTCTTTTCTTGTAAAAGAGATATGTGTCATTGCTGAACTCAGCAGAGTGCTGTCAAGCAGTTAAATAATTTATAGCAAAAGTAAATTGACATAATTTATAGAGACCAGCTGTGAAGGAGAAAAATTCTCATAGATCACCAATGAGTTTCACAGCTACTATCTGGCAACAGCAAATGATGACACTTAGGAAGCTGGGTATCCATTACAGGCTAAAAAAAGTATGTTATGACTCCCAAGTTATCACTTTGTGTCTCACCTTCTCCAACATGTTCCTATGACTGCACTGATTCTCTTGGGCTTCTTTTTCCATGTAATTCGGCCAGCCCCACTTCCCATCTTCCAGCAAAGGTTTAAATCTTTCTTCACTCATTTTCAGAGCATCATTCCCTTCACTGAACTTTGTTCCCTTTCCCATTCTTAGTAGACCAATTCTCCCCTCTGCTTCTTCACATCCAAGTTCAAGTTTCATCTGCACTTGCATCACATAGTTTCTGTACCGAAATGTCTGTGCCCCAAAAAGGAGATAATCTGGAAGAGACAGATACCTTCATTCTCATTCTGAAAGCCCAGCACCACAGGCAATGTGAGAAACTTAAGGATGTTCAGTGGGGACAGAATTGATGCTGTTCAGCTTTTAAACCAAATGTGTATCTGTTGAGTCCATTTAACCTGGAAGTTTATCTTGTAAAACTTTGTCTAAGTTTGGTGGAAAACAGTGAAAACATTCTCCCCATGAGAACACATTATTTTCATTGTGTTTCCAATCTGTGTGGTAGTGTCAGCTTCTAGCTTCTCCAAGAAAATGTCTGTATACTCTGAAGATTGCAAAAATGTTTGACTTCCCCAGTTTTGTTTTTGGAAAAAGCTGAACAGTTGCACAATTTTGGCTCATACTTGCTAGTAAAATTCAGCCTAAGGCTAATTTTTTTCTAAGCACAATGTAAAATTTCAGCCCAAATGGTACAGGTCTGGCATCTATAAACTGTTGAATAGAGTCTTGTAAGTGGAAGTATTAAGAAAGTTTAATAGTAGGCAGTGCTACCAACTCCACCTATAGGATATCTTAAGTCTGTTCTGGGTCTATAAATTAGGTCACACTAAAACTAATACTAAAACAATAAAAAACATGTTTTTAACAAACCTGAAATGTCATAAAAGCATTAGAACCTTAAGATGATATATAAATGTAGGTTCTGATCTTCTGATATATCCTAAGCACAGGCAGAAGTGTATTCTCACAACAGCCTACTGGCAAAGCTTTACTACCTTGATCTGCTAAATCAAATTCCTATGCCAGTTCTGCGCTTTGCACTTCATGCCCTGAAATCTTTGGTCAGACATTATATGGACCAATTTCCACTGAAGTCAAGTTTGCCCCAGATATTATTGAACAATACTGAATAAGGGCCTCTGTGTGGAGAAACATTTTTACTCTATCTGTGTAGTGTAGTTTCTATGATGTTTCTAGGATAAGGGAGAGCAGAATCAGGGTGTACATATGGAGGTGGGAGTAAGAAAGCAGTGTAATAATTAATATCTAGCAGGCCTAAATTTTCTCAGCTGTTGGAAAACAGCTGTTAAAGGCATGAAAACAGAGAAGAAAGAGCACAGTTATTTCAGACAAATAGGTCCACTAGTATTCTAAAATTTGTGTTGAAACTGTGGTGGGCAAGCAAATGGAGAATGGAATTAAAAGTCAGGGATCAAAATGGGGGTTCGGTGGCAGATAAAACTGGTGAACAAACAGCTGAAAGGATGTGTGTCTCTCGTTTTCTCCCTCTCCTCCTCCTCCCCTCCCTCTCTTTCTTTCTGTCTCCCTCTTTATTCAAATACAGAATTCTCAAAAAAAAAAAAAAAAAAAAAAAAGAAGAAATGGAATAAAGAGAATTAAGTGTCCTGAAATGCCTATATTGTAACCCATCTCTCACAGCTACCCTAACTTCCTCTTGATACCTCACAATCAACCAAGATACCCTCCTACCACTCATTGCCCCAGGCCTAAATGTGCCATATAAAGTTGTTTCTTCTACCAATTTCAGCTAATCCTCAACCCTTTCTTGAATTCCTAATGCCTTTTCTTCTCTCATGTACCTTTTCCCTTTCCAACTTATGTCCTTGCATAATATTTTTGATTGCTTTATAAGGATTTATTTTGTCTGCCTAAGTCTTCTATACTACATCTGTTATCTTGTGCACAGACAGATGTAAGCATCTTGTATAATGTCACAGCAGAAGTATCAGTTTGTTAGATCAAAGTATGTCTGATAATTGTGCTTGAGATGCCCTGGGGTGAGATGACAACTAAGGGTTAGCAAGTGAGACAGTTGCTATTCTTTACTGCTTGCCACTGGTGTGGGTTTATGCTGCAGAAGGAGAGTTAGAAAATGCAGTTTAGAAAATGCAGTAACTCTCTGCTCCTAACCTTTGTTGATAACTATTTTCCTCCCTGAGGAAGCTAGTTACTGTATTTAACACTATCTAAAAGACTGACAGTGTGCTTAGCCTGTGCAACAAAGTTCAGAGGAACTGAGGGAAGGAGGCATGAAGAACAACATTAAGTAGAAAGGTTTGCTTGATAGTTTATTCTTATCCTTATTTATAGTTTTTTTTATATTTTTAAGAAATTACAAGAGATTTCTAAATGCAGTTGTTTCTAGGGGACTAGCAGCCTTCTATCTGAGTTTTACTGTAGTGCTGCACATCACCAAGATTTTGTTAATGTATTTAGAACTGTTTCTTGTTCTTCATATCAATAAAACACAAAAGCAGACACTAGTTCATTTCCTTCCTAAAAGCTGGAGAAAATGTCCTCCTTCTTACTGATTTAGGGGAAAAGCACTTTTCTATAGCTCCTTTGTCCCATTGATGGAAATAATTTCTGCATTGCTTCTCCCTTTAGATGCTTTTCTGTGGGGTGATGGGTCATTTACCCCACTGCAGAGAGGAGACTTGTCCTTACCTAGATTCAGAGTTATTGCATGTATGAATCAGATTTTCAGTTGCCTCCACTCCTCTTATCAGTAAAGAACAAGGTGGAAAGAAATCAAGCAGAGATGAACTTTCCGAGTAAAGCTGAAGCACCTCTCTCACTATTACAGAGTAAGCCTTTTGAGAACAAACATTCTTTTAAAAGAAACTTTAGAAAAAGAGGAAGACATGGTCCTTAGAGTACCATGGGACTGTATTGAATGAATCAGTGATAATCACACTAAACTAATTCCCCCTCCAAATGCTAGCTTTCCTGAAGGTATTTAGAAGACAAATACTGACAGAAATGAACTGTGTTTCTAATAATGCAGCTGAATGGAACCCGGGCTTATGAATTCTTGAGGAAAATGAATAAAGGCAATTTCATGCTGGCTCCTTGGCATAATGATAAAATAGAACGTCTGTATTGCTCTACATAAAAGGCCTATGAGTATTCCTGAAATCTAGAGTCATCTCTTCAACCTGTCAAACCTTTTTCCCTTATTCTTGCTGTGCTGGGAATGCTGGTTCTTAGCACTCCTTAGGCTTTGTGTTCTTCTCAAAATGACATCTCTGGTAAAATAGAGTGGCGGGATTAATATACAATAGGAATTCAGAATATTTGCTGAATCTGGACTTTATAATAGCATGGCATGGTGTCTTATTTCATAAATGAATTAAAAATGACTTGGATAGCTACACTTTCAAGTAGGCTGGCAAGCAAACGAGGGACCATAAATCAAGGTTAATGATAATGGCAATATACCAATTTGGAAGGGAAGATGAACATAAGGAGTATTGCAAGAATTGGTGCCAGGCCCAGCTTTACTAAACCCCATTATTTATTATGTTAATGGAAACTAAAGAACACTGAAGTCAAAGCAGTTGCCAAATTCTACAGAGGATGGAGAAGACATCTTGCCTAGCTTCTATTTGAGTATTACTTGCTTAAAACCTTTTAGTTTTCTGAATTCTTCTGAAAAAAAAAAAATGAAGAGGAAAAAAATACCTCAAAAAGAATTAACTTGGCTAAGAGGAAGGAGGTATTTTCTAGAAGCACCCTTCCATAGATTTGGAAAAAGCCCAGGTAAGTGTAGTAGTAAAATGACTGAAGTAGTTTCAGGATGAATAAATATGATTAAATCTGGGAAAAGGTTAAATTATGTTCCTCACTGGATTTGCTTTGGCCTGAGATATACAGCTGGAGAAAGATGTTTTGAAATCTTAGTGTCAATTAAGAGCTTTTAACAGAGATCAAGAAATAAAACTCAGTCGTTAATATTAAATGGTTCCACAGCCCAGTGTTTTAATGTTTCATATGTAAAGCTCAGATAGGTAATAAATAATTTAATTGCAGAATCAATAAAAAAGTGTATGTTGAATTTGAAGAGTAATGGTATTGAAAGAGGAGTCAAAGGGTTAGTTCAACAAATCATATATAGACAGTTAAAAAAAAAAATTTTTTTGAGTTACTTAGTTTGGCCAAATGATGACTAAGAGAGAAAAGAAAACCTGCTAAAGGTATTTATTTAAAGATGTAAACAGCAAGGGGAATGATATCCCAAGGGGCATGAGTAAGGAGGATGAACTCTGTGTAACTATAAGCTGAATATTATTGCTTAATACTGAATTTCTTCAGACTCTGAAATATTTTCCAAGAAAGAAGATGGAAGCCAAATAACTGAGTTGTGCTTTTTTGTTGTTGTTGTTGGTTTTATTATTTTAAACCAGTTTTATAAAACAATGAGAGCATGCTGTGGGGTGTGTCCCTATGCTAATTATGGCATGGGCAAGTTACAAGTGAAGGAAAATATGATTTTGACCCTCTAAGGACAGAATGGTACTGTAGTAAGTTTTTACCTCACTTTTAAGGCTTGCCCAAGACAAAATAAATGGGAAAGAAGAAGTAATGAAAACAACACTCTAATCTAGTTGTTGGGCCCTTTTCCTGAGAGATGTGAATAACCTCTTCCAATTTTACTGCATTTAGGAACTGTGCATCCCATTTCTATAGTATGCATAGCCATTGAATGAGATACTTAGGATATTTAAAAAGTCCACTCTTGCAAAGGAATTCTTTAAACTGAGAAAAGAAGGATCATCTCTTGGCCTAGTGAATCCAGGGAAAGATGGCTCTCTGGAAGAGTGTATGAAGTCATCCTCTAACAGTTCAATGTTTAGATCCCATTCCCGAGACAAGTGTAGCTAAGAAAACAATTGGAAATAGGTGTTTCACAGGCTGAGTGCTCTGCCCACTGCATTAATGGATAACAAACCAACACTACAACTGCCAAAACCTTTGCTGGCATTTCCATGAAGAACCTTGCTCAATAGACATGTTGCAAAAATCTTTAATATATGAGAGAGAGAAGGATATTCATCGTCTTCTGATGTAACCAATGTGCTAGACTGTTCTTCATTGTCAGTGCTAGAGCATATGTGACTGGTGTTGACAGAGTACATAAGTTAGAGGTGAAAATGGAGACATCAAAGAGCCACCATTTTGTAGCTAAGCAGCCTATGTCACATGTCAGACTTTATATTGCTGATTCTGAAAAACATAATGTGTTGACATCAGCATCCGCCTGGAAATTCACTGGAAAGCATAGTCACACAGTCAATAAAAGCTCCAGAGCTGAATTTCAGGAAGAAGGACTGGAGGATTTGTATCTCTGAAGGCTACCTACTTGCGCTACATCACCTGTGTTATTAATCCTGAAAAACTTGTCACTGTCAGGATTTTTTTTGCTTTGAATACATTCAGGAGTTCTGGACCCTGTTTCCATACGCCCCAAAGCAATTCCCTGCACTGCAGGTAGTCCATTTAACAATACAAAAGTCCCGTTTAAGGCTTAAAAAGAAAGGCTTCTGCATTTTGCAGCTCTGTTTGGATTTTTGTTGACTGGATCTAGTAGACTATTATGTCACTTGCTCTGTAAAATTACACATGCTGTGAATAACATCAGTGTCAGAGATAAATAGGAAAGGCCAAGGTCTGTTAAGCAGCTTAAGGTACTTAAAAACAAAATATAGATCCTTGGAAAGTTTTCATACCTTTCAAAGAAACTGAATCTCCATCAACGCAGATTTCTAGATGTCTACATTTCTGCTATTGGACATAAGGATTCCTTTCAAAATTTGGATAGCAGAACAGTATCTAAGTCCTCTCAGGGTTGCTGGGCTCCATGTGTTTTGTCAGTCTTCCTTGTAACATCTCTATCTTCTGGGGCATGCCATGCTCTCAGGACATGTTCCAGTTCTGCCTGAAGCAAAGCTTGGAAGAGGAGGTGAAAGCTCTCTTTAATCTTTGACAAAGCAGTGATTAAGGTACTCCATGGATGAAAATTCTTCCAGCGTCTAGTCTGGCCCAGATGCTTTTGCTGATATCTGTATATTCTCACAGAAATCAATGACATCTGTAGCCCCACTCAGTCTTTGGTACCTTCTATAGAAGACCAAGTGCGTGCGAAGTGTTCACCAGTCTGTCAGG
>JAAGNO010024951.1:60500-70859 GCA_033439905.1 Ceryle rudis
GGATGAAAATTCTTCCAGCGTCTAGTCTGGCCCAGATGCTTTTGCTGATATCTGTATATTCTCACAGAAATCAATGAAGCCTCTCCCATCTGTAGCCCCACTCAGTCTTTGGTACCTTCTATAGAAGACCAAGTGCGTGCGAAGTGTTCACCAGTCTGTCAGGAAAGGATTCAAACCATGTGGCTGCTGGTGGATAGACTGACTTGGGTGCTGTTGAGGTTTCTTGATTGATTATTTCACTGCGCAAAAGTTGTTGAATAATCACTGGGCTGTGGAGGAAAGTGGTGAAAAGTCTCTCTGTTATCACTGGTAAGGCACTGTGCCCAGTGTGTAGGCAACAGAAACCTGGCTCCCCTACCTGGACAAGTGCCATAATTGTGTGGATATTTGGCAGTGAGAGGGGTCTGCATCTTTGTTTAAGGTGTTTTGTGAGAAAAGTGCTGGGCTAAACTGGGGCCTAATTCTAGGCAAAAGTTATCTTGGATCCTAAGAAAGGGGATCAAACACCTACATTTTCAGGAATGTGGCAAGCAATTCCTAAGCAAATGATAGAATAGAAAGCAAAAGATCTGACTGAGATTCTCTAAAGTTTGTGAAATTTCAAGTATTTTAACAATCAAGGAAAATGGATACCTGGGTGGCAACCACATGGAAACCATCAGGAGCATCGTAGAAACGAGTTTTTTTGTTTCTTAACTAGGTATACCGTTACCTGTATCAGAGGTCAGCCCAGGATGGATGTTTAGAAAGCTCTTGTGCAGGTTTAGATAGCACTTGATAGCTTCAGAATGCTGCAAGCAGCCCTTTCACTGTCTGCAGGGTGTGTTGCAAGTGAGACTGAAGAAATGGCAATTGTAACAGCATTCTTGGGGTGTCACCAGCTATTGGCAAGGTAGGTGCTGTGTCAGGGCTGTGACTGCCTTCATGTTTACATTTTAGACAATGTGCTCTTGTCCCAGATCTTCAGATATCCCTGATGTTTCATGTTGTTACTAATCATAAAAATGTCTCTTTTTTTTATACTTTTTTTTTAATTAAACACCTGCTGTCTAACTCAAACTAGATCTTTGCTTTTCTGAACACTTGCTGATATCTACCTGCGCTACCGTTAAAGTGAAAATCCATTTGCTTCTCTTTAAGTAATGTTGTTCAAATATGGTCTCTGCAAAATGTAATTTCCATCTAATGCTTGAACTAGACCTCATGAAATAGATGCTAAGAAAGATTTATGAGTCACCAAGGCTCCAGCTAATGTGCTGATAGCTGTGGAATTTCAGATGTTCAAATAGAAGTACTCACAGCTGTGGCAGGAATTTCCTAATTTGCCAAAAGTTCTCTAGAAAATAACCCTCCAAACAATGGTAACTGAAGGTTTAAACTATATGTGCGCACTCGAATTTTTTTTACAGTTTTAAATAGTTCTTACTTCCAGTAAAAAATAATTATGGAACCATCTTCATATGCAAAGGTACTTCTGAGGATGGAGCAAGCAAGGAAGAGTGAGATGGGCCTTTCTGACTGATCTACCCCTGGGAATTCTCCTGGACATACACCTGATGGTATCTGTCCTGCAGAAGAGCTGCTGACACATCCAAAGTCCTATGGCAAGTCTCTTCATGACTGATATTTTATTGAGACTTTCCTCAGTTTATACACACAACATACATAGCATAACATACCGGCTCCTGCCTTGAATACTCATTTGAAGTACTCAGTGGTACTAAGGGAATGTTTTACTTATATAAATACTGCACCATCATTTTCATTATTAAAAATAATGGAGGATTTGATGTAATGGAAAGCTGATTTATGAATATGTCACACGCCAAATTCAACTATCAGGTTTTTTGGTTCACTTAATGTTATTTCAAGACATTAAATGGACCATACACTACGTTTTTTGCAGGAAAGATAAAGTGTAATCCACTTTTTTTGTTTCATCCTAAAAGTGAGTGTTCAAAAGAGGGATAAAAAGCTATTTGAGGAGTCAGGCAGTGCTTATAATAATGTAGCTGGGATTGCTTAAGAGTGTTATTATTTTTCCAGTGTATATATATATCTGCTGGCATAATGCTGGTTTGGACACAGTTGTGAATGTATATTAATAAAGAGTTTTTTACCAGTGTAATTCCTTCCCTGGCCAAAATCAGCTATACAAGTGTAAGCATATGAGTGTAAGCACAACTGTGTTTATACCATTACCAGGCACAGTTGAAGCAGGATAGCCTTTTTTGTCTAGGCGAGTCCAAATCATCCGCTCAGAATATACCAAAATGGCACCAACCTTAATGCTTAGAGACTTGACCATTTTTTTGTGAACGAATTATAAACCACTTTTCTCTCCTCTGCATATGGAGAACAGTCCTTAAGTGAAGATGTTTAAAGAGATGTTGTGCTTTCAATAGAGACATTGGAAACATCTGATTTTTTTTCGGTGTCTTTCAAAACCTAGTTATGTCAAACATGTCAAGTCTTTGATGTTGGTAGCCTGACATGAGCACTTAGAAGTGTGTTGTTTGTGACCTTATTTTGGATAACACAATCATTGCTATGCTTTGATGAATCCTCTATGTTTTAGTTCTTTAGGGGAAAGATGAAAACAGTGTCAAACTTCAGCCAAGAAAATATTCTATTTCAGTTGCAACCAGATATCTATCTGGAGGGTAATGAAGGCCTAGAGCATTCAGATTAAAAAAACCCAAACCAGCCTGTATGTGGACTGGCTAGCTCACACTTGGACTATTGAAGGGTACCAACCCATGAGAGAGCATTATAAACCTAGCAGTACTTCCATACCAGTATATTAATTTAGGACCAGAAGCAGCAGTTTGTTTTCCAGACTAGTAGATACACTGTGGAAAGATGCAGTGCAGAGACATATCAGAATTTGTGTTGACTTAGCTGGTTACCTGTTCATCCGTGTCATTATCTGAAACTCAGATGATCCACTAATCATAAAGGGAAGCTGACTCTGAATGCATTTATTGGTGAAGAAATTCACTTTCTAAAGCAGTGGAAATTTTACTCAATATAGCAAATGATTTTTTTCTGTGTTCAGAAGTGAACATAAGTTAGATGTAAACCCAGCTAATTGCTTTTTAACTTGTTGGTCGTTGGAAAAGAAAAAAAGTCAGTACTTTTCAAGGTCTGACCCAAAGTACATTGAAGTCTGTGGATGCTTCTCTGTTGTTTTTCATGATCTTTTTCTCTAGCCTCTTACTAAGTCTGTATGTGAAATTCCTGGGCTTCCATGATTCATTATATTGCTCAGATTTCACACTGAGATGGAATAAATGCATGATATCAGTTTGAGGAGAATAAAAATAATTAGGCAATTGTTCCAAAGCCATTTGAGATGTACTATCATAAAGTGAGGTTATATATTTTCAGTTCTTCTTAATGTAGCCAGTCAGTACGTGTCATTCCGAGAAGAAGCAGAGTTAGAATGATTTCCAGTTCACTGTATGTTTTCAGGAATTTGCTGCAACAGATGAAAAATCAGTCTGTCCTAGGAGAAGGAGCCTTCTAGACATCATTGGGTGTGTGAACTTGGACAAGCTCTACAAAACAAGTATCTTCCAAGGGATCAGCAAAATCTGATGCTATTTGAACACTGATAAAACAAATGTGCTAGGCACAGGGAGTTCAGAACAGACTAGAATAAATTTTATACTTTGCAAAACAAATGTCTTTGCAAGTGCAAATTCAGCATTCAGTCAAAGATTGTGGTCAGTTTTGTTTTCCCTTGTTCTTTTTTTTTTTTTTTTTCCTGTTAGTTGTTTTTATTAAAAAGGTCTTTGATATTTCCTAGAAGACTCTTCTCATTTTCTTGCTATCTTCAGAGGTATGCTGCTGCAAAAATATTTCTTTTCAAATGATCTCTTACGGTGTCAAACTTCTCTTTGTTTTCAAATTATTTTAAAGATAGTTCTATATTTAAATATTGTCTAGCATAGAAGCACTGAACCATTTTCATTAACCTGTCCTGTATGTGATATAGTGGTGTATAGGGCTTTATATTTTATTCATTATTTTTGTTTAAGAGAGTACCTGTTTGATGTGCAGTTACTTAAAGGCAATTCTACTTTCTAAAATCCTTCTAATCAAATTGGATAACCTTCTGATATAAATATTTAATTAAAAACAAGTCACACTTCTATAATTTTTATTCTGTATTGTAAGTTTCAAACTATTCTTACATGCATGAAGCAACTGCTGTTACTTTCATATAAACACAGACAGTAACATTTGTCTAATACCTCCTAGACAGCTTCTGTATACATTGTCCAGTACAGTTAAGTAGTTTAATGTTTAGGACGGAGTTTGGCTATATGACAATGCTGTCTCTAGCTCTAATAGGAGATTTAAGCCCATGTTTAATACAGTATTAAATTAAGGATGAATTCAGACAACCTAATGAATTTATCAAACTTTGACCATAGCAAAGACAAAAGCGTGGCATTGCCTGTCTTTTAGGGGCTGACGTCCAGCCTCGGGGCATCCTGTCTGTGAAGGCATCACCATGTTAGTTAAAAACCTCTGTGTCTACGACAGGGCTGGAGATCATGTGGGTTGGGCTGGCAACACAAAGTGGTGGGTGAAATGTGCCCAGTGCCACAGACAGGCACTGGGAGCTGCTGAGCACCAGAGCTCTTTTTTGGGGAGTCACACCGGGCCACTGGGATGTGCTATGAACCCGTTAAGAAGTATCATCTGGACTTATGAGTGTCTGAGCACAGACACTCTTTCAGACACTCAACTCAGAGATGACTTTTAAAGAACAGTTGGAGGTAGACAAGATTGAGCCAACACTAATCTTTTAGGTCATATCCTAATGACTACAAATTAGGCTAGGAAATAAGAAAAGTGGTCTGATTTTCTCATTTTTTTCTTTGTTCGAGGGTTTCCAACTATTCCCGCAGTCTAAGAAGGCTCCTGGTAGGGTTTTGCCTTGGGCTGTTGTGGTGAGGCAAGCATGGATGTGCACGTGGAACACTTTTTAAAGAAAGTGAGCTACCAGTAAAACTTAGCTGTTTCCATGATTAACAGCAGCTGAATGGAAGTTTTACACATAACACTTATGAATTTAGATATTAGTCAATTATAGCTGACTTTTTTTGTGTGAGCTTTTAACCTCTTTGCCTGCCTTTTTCTCTGGTCCGGGGATATATACCTCCCTCCCTGTAGCTCAAAGAGGGGTTTGATAACTATCTTATATTACCTCATCTATTCCATCTTCACACCAGTGGATGATTGCTCCTGGGAGAAGTACTCAGGATTTTGTGTGGTCCAGATTTGAAAGACTTTGGACACAAGAATCAGCCTCTTTCCTTATGGGACTGCTTCACATCACACTTCATTTTAGTGATAGAAATTATATTCCAGTTTACATTTTCCTTTTTCTAATTTCATCCAGTGAGAGCCCATCTAGCTATACCAGGCAACTGAGCCATATCTAGTTCAGACAAATTGATGCTGGTTAAGTTCAAATTTGATGAGTCTAATTTTCCTGACCTTGGAAAAACACCATGCACGTGACTGTGGTGAAGCAAAGACAATGCCTTAACAGTGTTGAATGATGTTGTTGAGACCTGAACGACTTCACCCCTTGGCATAAGCCTGAGTGTAAGCTGACAGCCTGGGCCCACATCTCCACCATCCATCCAGACATTCCATCAATTTGATTTCTCTTTCTACAAACTGCTAAAAATTTTATTTTTCTGCTTACGGTGATAAAATACAAAAAAAAGTGTTTTTCACCCCCCTGCTATTTACCACAACTTGGACTGAATCTTGTTTCTGTTTTCCCTCCCTGTTTTACTTCCTGAGTCCCGGCTACAGGTAAATTTGAAATTCTCTGTGGCAGACTGCAGGTCACTTGCAACATATGCTGAGCATTTTGAAGGGATTCTGGAAAGAAGTTTAGATTCTATAAGAAGATGGAAACACTTTTGTTTCTGATGTGCAATTAGGGACTTGCAAATCTTTCATGAAAATCCAAATAGTTGGGATAAAATATTCCAACAGCCTAATACCCTTTATAACATCCAGGCTTGGCATTTAAATTAAACATCTGTCTCTTTCAAGCTGTGACCCTTTTCACTCTCCCCTTCATGGTCACAAAGCAGTATTTAATGTCAGGTGCCATCTGAGAAAATCTGCTCCTTCTGCTCTACCAAGGATTCACTCACCCTTTCCTCCTAACCTTCCCAAAAGCAGGGAAAGGGTTGCTTAAGATCAGACATGTACCAGGAATTGGGCCAGCTCTGGATTGCTTCCAGAGCAATTCCTAAAGCAGCAACTGTGCAGGTCCTGTAGAAGCACCAGCCTGAATCATTTACTTGCTGTCCTTTGCCATTCCCTTATCTGTGAGCAAACTAAAAATAGAGATGAATTATGGGGCTCCAAGCAATGTCTAGTGGAGTATTTGATTTGGTGTGTATTTAACAAGAAATGTTTTATAATTGAAACAGAAATAGTGAAGCTAAATATAGACTTTTTAATTCATTTGGAATCTGGAGTTGGCAGTTTTGTCTTTATGGTATTCATACTGATTTCCTTATTTTAACCAATATGATGTGTGGTTCTTTTTTTTCAGACTCTAACCATTTCAGCCAACATTTTTGGTACACATCAGCATGGAATATCTGATAATTACAAGTCAAAATTTAGAATCACATTTTTTTTCCCCCTAGGCAAAATTCCTGTGAAGAAGATATCAAACTGGGCAGTAGTGAACCCTCAAAGGGTGACAGAGAGAAACTATATATTTTTGCTAAATCTTTTCTTTTTGTTTAATTTTGATAAACAAGTCCAGGTGGTGTTACTTTCACTCTGGTTGTAGAGATACACAAGCTACTTCCTCCCATGCACATCCCAAGACAGAAGTGCTCACAGACACCTGAGTCTGGTGTGCACTGTTTATCAAGGCAAGCTAGGAAGTCCTCCTGTGTGATTTTCCTCTTGAAAAGCCCCACAGAAATCTCTGCACCACACTTCCCCATGTTGTAGGTGTTCTTTAAGTTCTCCTGGGCAAATGGGAAGTCTTTTTTTCTGTAGGAGAGATGTTGCATGCCCAACAAAAAGCAAAAGCACATTGGGTGAAGCATTGCCCATGGGTAGCTGGCTATTTATGGCAAATAGATTTTGTGGCAGAAAAGCAACCAGTGTAATACAAAGCTAAATGCCAAGGTTTCTTAGTCCTTAAATTGCCCACAAAATGGGCAGTAAACCACTATGAGTAATTGTCTCACCTAACTGTAGGTGCCTAAATGTTAGAGGACTGGTCTCGGCTCACTGTTTCCCTCTAGCATGGGGGAGAAAGGTTTCATCCCATCTTGACACATGATTAGTGCTGTGCATTGGAAGTGTGCCACTCTACTGACTGCTGGAAAAGCCTGGGTGCCAATTCAGAGTCAAAGAATCCTATCCTAATAACGGAATTGCCCACAGAAACTCATGGATCCATGTGAGCCAATAATTAGCTTGAAGGCATCCCTTTAGGAGAGATTTTATACAGCTTTTTTTTTTCCAAAACAAGTAATTTTGTTAAAAATACCAGCACTTCAGTTCAATCTCAACAGAAATACACAAACAAACAAAAATAGTTTTTCATTAAAGGCTGCAATTACTGAATAACAGGATATGGCTTTCCACCACATCCTGTTTCTAGCTACAGGCTATTTGTAAATACAGCACCAGACCAATTGCAGCAGTGTTGTTAACTGAACTTGCTGGTGACAGAGCTTTCCAATGCCAACAAGTTTCATCTTCACCTCTCCATCAGGTCTGCCAGTGGGTGAGTTCAGAATTAAGTCAGGAGGGGCAAAGACATCACTGCATCATCTTTCAGCCCTTTGAAAAAAACAAAGAGCACATACTTGGCAACACTTTAATTTCTATGGTTACTGATGAATAACAGCACAGCTGGGGAACTGTTGCTACAACCCACTAACGGAGATATTTAAGAGGTCACACTTAAGTAGATCTGTTACAAAAAGCACTGGTTTTTTTCAAGGATAATAAAACTCAAGTCTGTAGGTTACACTCTTTGGATTAATACCGACTACCTAGTGACTACCCCACTAGGCATAAATTTTCCCTCATTACTGTCATTGTTTAGAAAGTAACGAGAGGAAGGATGTCTCTCTATTTAAGACACCAAACCAGGGATGGTGGTTTCTGGACAAAATCTTGACCAGGAACATGATTTGCTTGGATTCTGCCACGGTCTCAGATGTTGATGTCTCCCATGCTTATGCAGGCAAATACTCCATGCATTTTGGAGAGCCTTTCTGGCTAGGGATTAAGGCTTTGCTTTCTACCAGGAGGACAGTGACACAATTTTCCAGCAAAGTTCATAAAAAATAATTGAGTAACTCTGAATCAGAATGGTTTGGGAGCTCTGAAAGAGACTTCCTCCATGACCTGAGTGAAATGGCTGATTTGTGCTTTCAGTTTTGATCTGTACTTCCTTTCTTATCTGTTAGGGTATCAGTCATGAAGCTCTGGTAACTTCACTGAAATACAAGATATCTTTAAATAATTGATGGAACAGACTTTAAAGGACTTCTGGGTAGGGAAAGCCTATTGTTTTGTTTTACACAGTGCACTATTCAGGAGGAAAGTAAAGACAAAATTCACCCTTCTTTTTGCCTGCCATGCTCTAGCTCTGGGCTCCTCTGAAGCAAATCCACCAGACAGGGATAACAGAGGCTTTCACATTTCTTTTTACTTTTGCAAATTCAAAAAAGTACCATGTAGTCAAGGAATGGAACAATTGTTATTTTTTATGCTTGTGGGTAGAATTGTAAAGGACACTGTTAAAAATATAGTTTATTAATGCACTGAACCTGTGAGTTGATCCACAGAAATGCACTGCTATTGTCAATGCAAATGTTGTGTTCACTGTATTGCAGGATTAATATCAGAATATACAAGTGAAATCCATGTAAGTCCTTTTGCATGACTCTTTTTTATAGATATTATCTGCACAAACACTGGAACAAGCACATCATCGAGAATAAAACCATTGACATCAATAGAGTTTCACCTGGGACGGATTTGGCCTACTTTGGCTAATCGCGTCATTACACTCAAGCTACACTGAACAATTCATTAGTGGCAGACAGCTGAATTTCTGAAAGTGTGTGTAACCTAAGTCTAACCACTAGCACAGTAGAAACTACTCTCAGTAGCTCCTCTGGGCAACCAAGGACACCACGAGATTGAATAAATAAATATAAACAAAGAATGTTTTTCAATTTGCTTTCCATCTGGAGTACTGGATATTTTTCCAGCTCTGAAACTGAGGCACGTTTGCACGCTCTTAAAGACAGTGCTTATTGCCTTCTGACATTTCTGATGATCCCAATGAACTGAAGAGTGTTTCTATAGACTAGAGAGTTTCCTTACCTTTCACTGCTTTCAAAAGCTAAGCCAGTATGCATAGGTTGCTTTGTTTTCAAAAATTTCTCAAATCTTTTTCTTTTTTTGCAGTCTAAGACAAAGGTGAAAGTATGATTTTTATTTTGATTTCTATCTTCCTAAATGCCTATTTTCAGCCATCAGTTACATTCCTACAAATAATTAGGTAATGTCAGGCACTGGTCCCGGCTGTCGGAGCCGAGGTTGCTGTTTGTGGCGCTGAGCTGCCTGAGTGGTGGCTGGGCTGGGGTGGCTGGAGACAGCCAGCTCTCCGCAGCAGTTCCCGGGGCCATTCCCCATGGGTGGTGTCTGCATGTCACCTCTCTCAGAGGAGAGATGAGCTCACTAGCAGACAGGGCTTGCTCTGTGCCAGCTGGCTTGAGTGCCTGACAGCCTTTTTGAACTTGCTTAATTTACCAGCAGAGGCTTAACCTCGGAGTCTGCAGAGGTACCTTTCACTGGCAGGTACAGATTGGGTTCCTTTTTCACTTTTGTCTGTAACTGCTTAAAGAAGAATAATATTGATTCATACCTCTTGTGTTAGACTCCAGATAGACAGATTGTTTCCTACAGAACTTGCAGCTTGACTGATGTGTCCAATGTCCAATACTGCATTTAGCCTGGAAAAGAGAAGACTGAGAGGGAATCTTATTAATGTTTATAAATATCTGAATGGCAGGTGTCAAGTAGAATGAGCCAGTCTCTTTTCAGTTGTGGCCTGTGATAGGACGAGAGGTAATGGTTGCAAGGTGAAACACAGGAAGTTCCACCTCAGCATGAGGAAAAACTTCTTTCCCGTGAGAGTGACAGAGCCCTGGAACAGGCTGCCCAGAGAGGTTGTGGAGCCTCCTTCTCCGGAGACTTTCAAGACCCACCTGGACCTGTTCTTGTGTGGCCTGCCCTGGGTGTTCCTGCACTGGCAGGGGGGGTTGG